>JARPMR010000018.1:0-60000 GCA_029955525.1 Oeneis ivallda | reverse complement strand
GGTTAGGTTAGGTTAGGTTAGGTTAGGTTAGGTTAGGTTAGGTTAGGTTAGGTTAGGTTAGGTTAGGTTAGGTTAGGTTAGGTTAGGTTAGGTTAGGTTAGGTTAGGTTAGGTTAGGTTAGGTTAGGTTAGGTTAGGTTAGGTTAGGTTAGGTTAGGTTAGGTTAGGTTAGGTTAGGTTAGGTTAGGTTAGGTTAGGTTAGGTTAGGTTAGGTTAGGTTAGGTTAGGTTAGGTTAGGTTAGGTTAGGTTAGGTTAGGTTAGGTTAGGTTAGGTTAGGTTAGGTTAGGTTAGGTTAGGTTAGGTTAGGTTAGGTTAGGTTAGGTTAGGTTAGGTTAGGTTAGGTTAGGTTAGGTTAGGTTAGGTTAGGTTAGGTTAGGTTAGGTTAGGTTAGGTTAGGTTAGGTTAGGTTAGGTTAGGTTAGGTTAGGTTAGGTTAGGTTAGGTTAGGTTAGGTTAGGTTAGGTTAGGTTAGGTTAGGTTAGGTTAGGTTAGGTTAGGTTAGGTTAGGTTAGGTTAGGTTAGGTTAGGTTAGGTTAGGTTAGGTTAGGTTAGGTTAGGTTAGGTTAGGTTAGGTTAGGTTAGGTTAGGTTAGGTTAGGTTAGGTTAGGTTAGGTTAGGTTAGGTTAGGTTAGGTTAGGTTAGGTTAGGTTAGGTTAGGTTAGGTTAGGTTAGGTTAGGTTAGGTTAGGTTAGGTTAGGTTAGGTTAGGTTAGGTTAGGTTAGGTTAGGTTAGGTTAGGTTAGGTTAGGTTAGGTTAGGTTAGGTTAGGTTAGGTTAGGTTAGGTTAGGTTAGGTTAGGTTAGGTTAGGTTAGGTTAGGTTAGGTTAGGTTAGGTTAGGTTAGGTTAGGTTAGGTTAGGTTAGGTTAGGTTAGGTTAGGTTAGGTTAGGTTAGGTTAGGTTAGGTTAGGTTAGGTTAGGTTAGGTTAGGTTAGGTTAGGTTAGGTTAGGTTAGGTTAGGTTAGGTTAGGTTAGGTTAGGTTAGGTTAGGTTAGGTTAGGTTAGGTTAGGTTAGGTTAGGTTAGGTTAGGTTAGGTTAGGTTAGGTTAGGTTAGGTTAGGTTAGGTTAGGTTAGGTTAGGTTAGGTTAGGTTAGGTTAGGTTAGGTTAGGTTAGGTTAGGTTAGGTTAGGTTAGGTTAGGTTAGGTTAGGTTAGGTTAGGTTAGGTTAGGTTAGGTTAGGTTAGGTTAGGTTAGGTTAGGTTAGGTTAGGTTAGGTTAGGTTAGGTTAGGTTAGGTTAGGTTAGGTTAGGTTAGGTTAGGTTAGGTTAGGTTAGGTTAGGTTAGGTTAGGTTAGGTTAGGTTAGGTTAGGTTAGGTTAGGTTAGGTTAGGTTAGGTTAGGTTAGGTTAGGTTAGGTTAGGTTAGGTTAGGTTAGGTTAGGTTAGGTTAGGTTAGGTTAGGTTAGGTTAGGTTAGGTTAGGTTAGGTTAGGTTAGGTTAGGTTAGGTTAGGTTAGGTTAGGTTAGGTTAGGTTAGGTTAGGTTAGGTTAGGTTAGGTTAGGTTAGGTTAGGTTAGGTTAGGTTAGGTTAGGTTAGGTTAGGTTAGGTTAGGTTAGGTTAGGTTAGGTTAGGTTAGGTTAGGTTAGGTTAGGTTAGGTTAGGTTAGGTTAGGTTAGGTTAGGTTAGGTTAGGTTAGGTTAGGTTAGGTTAGGTTAGGTTAGGTTAGGTTAGGTTAGGTTAGGTTAGGTTAGGTTAGGTTAGGTTAGGTTAGGTTAGGTTAGGTTAGGTTAGGTTAGGTTAGGTTAGGTTAGGTTAGGTTAGGTTAGGTTAGGTTAGGTTAGGTTAGGTTAGGTTAGGTTAGGTTAGGTTAGGTTAGGTTAGGTTAGGTTAGGTTAGGTTAGGTTAGGTTAGGTTAGGTTAGGTTAGGTTAGGTTAGGTTAGGTTAGGTTAGGTTAGGTTAGGTTAGGTTAGGTTAGGTTAGGTTAGGTTAGGTTAGGTTAGGTTAGGTTAGGTTAGGTTAGGTTAGGTTAGGTTAGGTTAGGTTAGGTTAGGTTAGGTTAGGTTAGGTTAGGTTAGGTTAGGTTAGGTTAGGTTAGGTTAGGTTAGGTTAGGTTAGGTTAGGTTAGGTTAGGTTAGGTTAGGTTAGGTTAGGTTAGGTTAGGTTAGGTTAGGTTAGGTTAGGTTAGGTTAGGTTAGGTTAGGTTAGGTTAGGTTAGGTTAGGTTAGGTTAGGTTAGGTTAGGTTAGGTTAGGTTAGGTTAGGTTAGGTTAGGTTAGGTTAGGTTAGGTTAGGTTAGGTTAGGTTAGGTTAGGTTAGGTTAGGTTAGGTTAGGTTAGGTTAGGTTAGGTTAGGTTAGGTTAGGTTAGGTTAGGTTAGGTTAGGTTAGGTTAGGTTAGGTTAGGTTAGGTTAGGTTAGGTTAGGTTAGGTTAGGTTAGGTTAGGTTAGGTTAGGTTAGGTTAGGTTAGGTTAGGTTAGGTTAGGTTAGGTTAGGTTAGGTTAGGTTAGGTTAGGTTAGGTTAGGTTAGGTTAGGTTAGGTTAGGTTAGGTTAGGTTAGGTTAGGTTAGGTTAGGTTAGGTTAGGTTAGGTTAGGTTAGGTTAGGTTAGGTTAGGTTAGGTTAGGTTAGGTTAGGTTAGGTTAGGTTAGGTTAGGTTAGGTTAGGTTAGGTTAGGTTAGGTTAGGTTAGGTTAGGTTAGGTTAGGTTAGGTTAGGTTAGGTTAGGTTAGGTTAGGTTAGGTTAGGTTAGGTTAGGTTAGGTTAGGTTAGGTTAGGTTAGGTTAGGTTAGGTTAGGTTAGGTTAGGTTAGGTTAGGTTAGGTTAGGTTAGGTTAGGTTAGGTTAGGTTAGGTTAGGTTAGGTTAGGTTAGGTTAGGTTAGGTTAGGTTAGGTTAGGTTAGGTTAGGTTAGGTTAGGTTAGGTTAGGTTAGGTTAGGTTAGGTTAGGTTAGGTTAGGTTAGGTTAGGTTAGGTTAGGTTAGGTTAGGTTAGGTTAGGTTAGGTTAGGTTAGGTTAGGTTAGGTTAGGTTAGGTTAGGTTAGGTTAGGTTAGGTTAGGTTAGGTTAGGTTAGGTTAGGTTAGGTTAGGTTAGGTTAGGTTAGGTTAGGTTAGGTTAGGTTAGGTTAGGTTAGGTTAGGTTAGGTTAGGTTAGGTTAGGTTAGGTTAGGTTAGGTTAGGTTAGGTTAGGTTAGGTTAGGTTAGGTTAGGTTAGGTTAGGTTAGGTTAGGTTAGGTTAGGTTAGGTTAGGTTAGGTTAGGTTAGGTTAGGTTAGGTTAGGTTAGGTTAGGTTAGGTTAGGTTAGGTTAGGTTAGGTTAGGTTAGGTTAGGTTAGGTTAGGTTAGGTTAGGTTAGGTTAGGTTAGGTTAGGTTAGGTTAGGTTAGGTTAGGTTAGGTTAGGTTAGGTTAGGTTAGGTTAGGTTAGGTTAGGTTAGGTTAGGTTAGGTTAGGTTAGGTTAGGTTAGGTTAGGTTAGGTTAGGTTAGGTTAGGTTAGGTTAGGTTAGGTTAGGTTAGGTTAGGTTAGGTTAGGTTAGGTTAGGTTAGGTTAGGTTAGGTTAGGTTAGGTTAGGTTAGGTTAGGTTAGGTTAGGTTAGGTTAGGTTAGGTTAGGTTAGGTTAGGTTAGGTTAGGTTAGGTTAGGTTAGGTTAGGTTAGGTTAGGTTAGGTTAGGTTAGGTTAGGTTAGGTTAGGTTAGGTTAGGTTAGGTTAGGTTAGGTTAGGTTAGGTTAGGTTAGGTTAGGTTAGGTTAGGTTAGGTTAGGTTAGGTTAGGTTAGGTTAGGTTAGGTTAGGTTAGGTTAGGTTAGGTTAGGTTAGGTTAGGTTAGGTTAGGTTAGGTTAGGTTAGGTTAGGTTAGGTTAGGTTAGGTTAGGTTAGGTTAGGTTAGGTTAGGTTAGGTTAGGTTAGGTTAGGTTAGGTTAGGTTAGGTTAGGTTAGGTTAGGTTAGGTTAGGTTAGGTTAGGTTAGGTTAGGTTAGGTTAGGTTAGGTTAGGTTAGGTTAGGTTAGGTTAGGTTAGGTTAGGTTAGGTTAGGTTAGGTTAGGTTAGGTTAGGTTAGGTTAGGTTAGGTTAGGTTAGGTTAGGTTAGGTTAGGTTAGGTTAGGTTAGGTTAGGTTAGGTTAGGTTAGGTTAGGTTAGGTTAGGTTAGGTTAGGTTAGGTTAGGTTAGGTTAGGTTAGGTTAGGTTAGGTTAGGTTAGGTTAGGTTAGGTTAGGTTAGGTTAGGTTAGGTTAGGTTAGGTTAGGTTAGGTTAGGTTAGGTTAGGTTAGGTTAGGTTAGGTTAGGTTAGGTTAGGTTAGGTTAGGTTAGGTTAGGTTAGGTTAGGTTAGGTTAGGTTAGGTTAGGTTAGGTTAGGTTAGGTTAGGTTAGGTTAGGTTAGGTTAGGTTAGGTTAGGTTAGGTTAGGTTAGGTTAGGTTAGGTTAGGTTAGGTTAGGTTAGGTTAGGTTAGGTTAGGTTAGGTTAGGTTAGGTTAGGTTAGGTTAGGTTAGGTTAGGTTAGGTTAGGTTAGGTTAGGTTAGGTTAGGTTAGGTTAGGTTAGGTTAGGTTAGGTTAGGTTAGGTTAGGTTAGGTTAGGTTAGGTTAGGTTAGGTTAGGTTAGGTTAGGTTAGGTTAGGTTAGGTTAGGTTAGGTTAGGTTAGGTTAGGTTAGGTTAGGTTAGGTTAGGTTAGGTTAGGTTAGGTTAGGTTAGGTTAGGTTAGGTTAGGTTAGGTTAGGTTAGGTTAGGTTAGGTTAGGTTAGGTTAGGTTAGGTTAGGTTAGGTTAGGTTAGGTTAGGTTAGGTTAGGTTAGGTTAGGTTAGGTTAGGTTAGGTTAGGTTAGGTTAGGTTAGGTTAGGTTAGGTTAGGTTAGGTTAGGTTAGGTTAGGTTAGGTTAGGTTAGGTTAGGTTAGGTTAGGTTAGGTTAGGTTAGGTTAGGTTAGGTTAGGTTAGGTTAGGTTAGGTTAGGTTAGGTTAGGTTAGGTTAGGTTAGGTTAGGTTAGGTTAGGTTAGGTTAGGTTAGGTTAGGTTAGGTTAGGTTAGGTTAGGTTAGGTTAGGTTAGGTTAGGTTAGGTTAGGTTAGGTTAGGTTAGGTTAGGTTAGGTTAGGTTAGGTTAGGTTAGGTTAGGTTAGGTTAGGTTAGGTTAGGTTAGGTTAGGTTAGGTTAGGTTAGGTTAGGTTAGGTTAGGTTAGGTTAGGTTAGGTTAGGTTAGGTTAGGTTAGGTTAGGTTAGGTTAGGTTAGGTTAGGTTAGGTTAGGTTAGGTTAGGTTAGGTTAGGTTAGGTTAGGTTAGGTTAGGTTAGGTTAGGTTAGGTTAGGTTAGGTTAGGTTAGGTTAGGTTAGGTTAGGTTAGGTTAGGTTAGGTTAGGTTAGGTTAGGTTAGGTTAGGTTAGGTTAGGTTAGGTTAGGTTAGGTTAGGTTAGGTTAGGTTAGGTTAGGTTAGGTTAGGTTAGGTTAGGTTAGGTTAGGTTAGGTTAGGTTAGGTTAGGTTAGGTTAGGTTAGGTTAGGTTAGGTTAGGTTAGGTTAGGTTAGGTTAGGTTAGGTTAGGTTAGGTTAGGTTAGGTTAGGTTAGGTTAGGTTAGGTTAGGTTAGGTTAGGTTAGGTTAGGTTAGGTTAGGTTAGGTTAGGTTAGGTTAGGTTAGGTTAGGTTAGGTTAGGTTAGGTTAGGTTAGGTTAGGTTAGGTTAGGTTAGGTTAGGTTAGGTTAGGTTAGGTTAGGTTAGGTTAGGTTAGGTTAGGTTAGGTTAGGTTAGGTTAGGTTAGGTTAGGTTAGGTTAGGTTAGGTTAGGTTAGGTTAGGTTAGGTTAGGTTAGGTTAGGTTAGGTTAGGTTAGGTTAGGTTAGGTTAGGTTAGGTTAGGTTAGGTTAGGTTAGGTTAGGTTAGGTTAGGTTAGGTTAGGTTAGGTTAGGTTAGGTTAGGTTAGGTTAGGTTAGGTTAGGTTAGGTTAGGTTAGGTTAGGTTAGGTTAGGTTAGGTTAGGTTAGGTTAGGTTAGGTTAGGTTAGGTTAGGTTAGGTTAGGTTAGGTTAGGTTAGGTTAGGTTAGGTTAGGTTAGGTTAGGTTAGGTTAGGTTAGGTTAGGTTAGGTTAGGTTAGGTTAGGTTAGGTTAGGTTAGGTTAGGTTAGGTTAGGTTAGGTTAGGTTAGGTTAGGTTAGGTTAGGTTAGGTTAGGTTAGGTTAGGTTAGGTTAGGTTAGGTTAGGTTAGGTTAGGTTAGGTTAGGTTAGGTTAGGTTAGGTTAGGTTAGGTTAGGTTAGGTTAGGTTAGGTTAGGTTAGGTTAGGTTAGGTTAGGTTAGGTTAGGTTAGGTTAGGTTAGGTTAGGTTAGGTTAGGTTAGGTTAGGTTAGGTTAGGTTAGGTTAGGTTAGGTTAGGTTAGGTTAGGTTAGGTTAGGTTAGGTTAGGTTAGGTTAGGTTAGGTTAGGTTAGGTTAGGTTAGGTTAGGTTAGGTTAGGTTAGGTTAGGTTAGGTTAGGTTAGGTTAGGTTAGGTTAGGTTAGGTTAGGTTAGGTTAGGTTAGGTTAGGTTAGGTTAGGTTAGGTTAGGTTAGGTTAGGTTAGGTTAGGTTAGGTTAGGTTAGGTTAGGTTAGGTTAGGTTAGGTTAGGTTAGGTTAGGTTAGGTTAGGTTAGGTTAGGTTAGGTTAGGTTAGGTTAGGTTAGGTTAGGTTAGGTTAGGTTAGGTTAGGTTAGGTTAGGTTAGGTTAGGTTAGGTTAGGTTAGGTTAGGTTAGGTTAGGTTAGGTTAGGTTAGGTTAGGTTAGGTTAGGTTAGGTTAGGTTAGGTTAGGTTAGGTTAGGTTAGGTTAGGTTAGGTTAGGTTAGGTTAGGTTAGGTTAGGTTAGGTTAGGTTAGGTTAGGTTAGGTTAGGTTAGGTTAGGTTAGGTTAGGTTAGGTTAGGTTAGGTTAGGTTAGGTTAGGTTAGGTTAGGTTAGGTTAGGTTAGGTTAGGTTAGGTTAGGTTAGGTTAGGTTAGGTTAGGTTAGGTTAGGTTAGGTTAGGTTAGGTTAGGTTAGGTTAGGTTAGGTTAGGTTAGGTTAGGTTAGGTTAGGTTAGGTTAGGTTAGGTTAGGTTAGGTTAGGTTAGGTTAGGTTAGGTTAGGTTAGGTTAGGTTAGGTTAGGTTAGGTTAGGTTAGGTTAGGTTAGGTTAGGTTAGGTTAGGTTAGGTTAGGTTAGGTTAGGTTAGGTTAGGTTAGGTTAGGTTAGGTTAGGTTAGGTTAGGTTAGGTTAGGTTAGGTTAGGTTAGGTTAGGTTAGGTTAGGTTAGGTTAGGTTAGGTTAGGTTAGGTTAGGTTAGGTTAGGTTAGGTTAGGTTAGGTTAGGTTAGGTTAGGTTAGGTTAGGTTAGGTTAGGTTAGGTTAGGTTAGGTTAGGTTAGGTTAGGTTAGGTTAGGTTAGGTTAGGTTAGGTTAGGTTAGGTTAGGTTAGGTTAGGTTAGGTTAGGTTAGGTTAGGTTAGGTTAGGTTAGGTTAGGTTAGGTTAGGTTAGGTTAGGTTAGGTTAGGTTAGGTTAGGTTAGGTTAGGTTAGGTTAGGTTAGGTTAGGTTAGGTTAGGTTAGGTTAGGTTAGGTTAGGTTAGGTTAGGTTAGGTTAGGTTAGGTTAGGTTAGGTTAGGTTAGGTTAGGTTAGGTTAGGTTAGGTTAGGTTAGGTTAGGTTAGGTTAGGTTAGGTTAGGTTAGGTTAGGTTAGGTTAGGTTAGGTTAGGTTAGGTTAGGTTAGGTTAGGTTAGGTTAGGTTAGGTTAGGTTAGGTTAGGTTAGGTTAGGTTAGGTTAGGTTAGGTTAGGTTAGGTTAGGTTAGGTTAGGTTAGGTTAGGTTAGGTTAGGTTAGGTTAGGTTAGGTTAGGTTAGGTTAGGTTAGGTTAGGTTAGGTTAGGTTAGGTTAGGTTAGGTTAGGTTAGGTTAGGTTAGGTTAGGTTAGGTTAGGTTAGGTTAGGTTAGGTTAGGTTAGGTTAGGTTAGGTTAGGTTAGGTTAGGTTAGGTTAGGTTAGGTTAGGTTAGGTTAGGTTAGGTTAGGTTAGGTTAGGTTAGGTTAGGTTAGGTTAGGTTAGGTTAGGTTAGGTTAGGTTAGGTTAGGTTAGGTTAGGTTAGGTTAGGTTAGGTTAGGTTAGGTTAGGTTAGGTTAGGTTAGGTTAGGTTAGGTTAGGTTAGGTTAGGTTAGGTTAGGTTAGGTTAGGTTAGGTTAGGTTAGGTTAGGTTAGGTTAGGTTAGGTTAGGTTAGGTTAGGTTAGGTTAGGTTAGGTTAGGTTAGGTTAGGTTAGGTTAGGTTAGGTTAGGTTAGGTTAGGTTAGGTTAGGTTAGGTTAGGTTAGGTTAGGTTAGGTTAGGTTAGGTTAGGTTAGGTTAGGTTAGGTTAGGTTAGGTTAGGTTAGGTTAGGTTAGGTTAGGTTAGGTTAGGTTAGGTTAGGTTAGGTTAGGTTAGGTTAGGTTAGGTTAGGTTAGGTTAGGTTAGGTTAGGTTAGGTTAGGTTAGGTTAGGTTAGGTTAGGTTAGGTTAGGTTAGGTTAGGTTAGGTTAGGTTAGGTTAGGTTAGGTTAGGTTAGGTTAGGTTAGGTTAGGTCTAGGTTAGGTTAGGTTAGGTTAGGTTAGGTTAGGTTAGGTTAGGTTAGGTTAGGTTAGGTTAGGTTAGGTTAGGTTAGGTTAGGTTAGGTTAGGTTAGGTTAGGTTAGGTTAGGTTAGGTTAGGTTAGGTTAGGTTAGGTTAGGTTAGGTTAGGTTAGGTTAGGTTAGGTTAGGTTAGGTTAGGTTAGGTTAGGTTAGGTTAGGTTAGGTTAGGTTAGGTTAGGTTAGGTTAGGTTAGGTTAGGTTAGGTTAGGTTAGGTTAGGTTAGGTTAGGTTAGGTTAGGTTAGGTTAGGTTAGGTTAGGTTAGGTTAGGTTAGGTTAGGTTAGGTTAGGTTAGGTTAGGTTAGGTTAGGTTAGGTTAGGTTAGGTTAGGTTAGGTTAGGTTAGGTTAGGTTAGGTTAGGTTAGGTTAGGTTAGGTTAGGTTAGGTTAGGTTAGGTTAGGTTAGGTTAGGTTAGGTTAGGTTAGGTTAGGTTAGGTTAGGTTAGGTTAGGTTAGGTTAGGTTAGGTTAGGTTAGGTTAGGTTAGGTTAGGTTAGGTTAGGTTAGGTTAGGTTAGGTTAGGTTAGGTTAGGTTAGGTTAGGTTAGGTTAGGTTAGGTTAGGTTAGGTTAGGTTAGGTTAGGTTAGGTTAGGTTAGGTTAGGTTAGGTTAGGTTAGGTTAGGTTAGGTTAGGTTAGGTTAGGTTAGGTTAGGTTAGGTTAGGTTAGGTTAGGTTAGGTTAGGTTAGGTTAGGTTAGGTTAGGTTAGGTTAGGTTAGGTTAGGTTAGGTTAGGTTAGGTTAGGTTAGGTTAGGTTAGGTTAGGTTAGGTTAGGTTAGGTTAGGTTAGGTTAGGTTAGGTTAGGTTAGGTTAGGTTAGGTTAGGTTAGGTTAGGTTAGGTTAGGTTAGGTTAGGTTAGGTTAGGTTAGGTTAGGTTAGGTTAGGTTAGGTTAGGTTAGGTTAGGTTAGGTTAGGTTAGGTTAGGTTAGGTTAGGTTAGGTTAGGTTAGGTTAGGTTAGGTTAGGTTAGGTTAGGTTAGGTTAGGTTAGGTTAGGTTAGGTTAGGTTAGGTTAGGTTAGGTTAGGTTAGGTTAGGTTAGGTTAGGTTAGGTTAGGTTAGGTTAGGTTAGGTTAGGTTAGGTTAGGTTAGGTTAGGTTAGGTTAGGTTAGGTTAGGTTAGGTTAGGTTAGGTTAGGTTAGGTTAGGTTAGGTTAGGTTAGGTTAGGTTAGGTTAGGTTAGGTTAGGTTAGGTTAGGTTAGGTTAGGTTAGGTTAGGTTAGGTTAGGTTAGGTTAGGTTAGGTTAGGTTAGGTTAGGTTAGGTTAGGTTAGGTTAGGTTAGGTTAGGTTAGGTTAGGTTAGGTTAGGTTAGGTTAGGTTAGGTTAGGTTAGGTTAGGTTAGGTTAGGTTAGGTTAGGTTAGGTTAGGTTAGGTTAGGTTAGGTTAGGTTAGGTTAGGTTAGGTTAGGTTAGGTTAGGTTAGGTTAGGTTAGGTTAGGTTAGGTTAGGTTAGGTTAGGTTAGGTTAGGTTAGGTTAGGTTAGGTTAGGTTAGGTTAGGTTAGGTTAGGTTAGGTTAGGTTAGGTTAGGTTAGGTTAGGTTAGGTTAGGTTAGGTTAGGTTAGGTTAGGTTAGGTTAGGTTAGGTTAGGTTAGGTTAGGTTAGGTTAGGTTAGGTTAGGTTAGGTTAGGTTAGGTTAGGTTAGGTTAGGTTAGGTTAGGTTAGGTTAGGTTAGGTTAGGTTAGGTTAGGTTAGGTTAGGTTAGGTTAGGTTAGGTTAGGTTAGGTTAGGTTAGGTTAGGTTAGGTTAGGTTAGGTTAGGTTAGGTTAGGTTAGGTTAGGTTAGGTTAGGTTAGGTTAGGTTAGGTTAGGTTAGGTTAGGTTAGGTTAGGTTAGGTTAGGTTAGGTTAGGTTAGGTTAGGTTAGGTTAGGTTAGGTTAGGTTAGGTTAGGTTAGGTTAGGTTAGGTTAGGTTAGGTTAGGTTAGGTTAGGTTAGGTTAGGTTAGGTTAGGTTAGGTTAGGTTAGGTTAGGTTAGGTTAGGTTAGGTTAGGTTAGGTTAGGTTAGGTTAGGTTAGGTTAGGTTAGGTTAGGTTAGGTTAGGTTAGGTTAGGTTAGGTTAGGTTAGGTTAGGTTAGGTTAGGTTAGGTTAGGTTAGGTTAGGTTAGGTTAGGTTAGGTTAGGTTAGGTTAGGTTAGGTTAGGTTAGGTTAGGTTAGGTTAGGTTAGGTTAGGTTAGGTTAGGTTAGGTTAGGTTAGGTTAGGTTAGGTTAGGTTAGGTTAGGTTAGGTTAGGTTAGGTTAGGTTAGGTTAGGTTAGGTTAGGTTAGGTTAGGTTAGGTTAGGTTAGGTTAGGTTAGGTTAGGTTAGGTTAGGTTAGGTTAGGTTAGGTTAGGTTAGGTTAGGTTAGGTTAGGTTAGGTTAGGTTAGGTTAGGTTAGGTTAGGTTAGGTTAGGTTAGGTTAGGTTAGGTTAGGTTAGGTTAGGTTAGGTTAGGTTAGGTTAGGTTAGGTTAGGTTAGGTTAGGTTAGGTTAGGTTAGGTTAGGTTAGGTTAGGTTAGGTTAGGTTAGGTTAGGTTAGGTTAGGTTAGGTTAGGTTAGGTTAGGTTAGGTTAGGTTAGGTTAGGTTAGGTTAGGTTAGGTTAGGTTAGGTTAGGTTAGGTTAGGTTAGGTTAGGTTAGGTTAGGTTAGGTTAGGTTAGGTTAGGTTAGGTTAGGTTAGGTTAGGTTAGGTTAGGTTAGGTTAGGTTAGGTTAGGTTAGGTTAGGTTAGGTTAGGTTAGGTTAGGTTAGGTTAGGTTAGGTTAGGTTAGGTTAGGTTAGGTTAGGTTAGGTTAGGTTAGGTTAGGTTAGGTTAGGTTAGGTTAGGTTAGGTTAGGTTAGGTTAGGTTAGGTTAGGTTAGGTTAGGTTAGGTTAGGTTAGGTTAGGTTAGGTTAGGTTAGGTTAGGTTAGGTTAGGTTAGGTTAGGTTAGGTTAGGTTAGGTTAGGTTAGGTTAGGTTAGGTTAGGTTAGGTTAGGTTAGGTTAGGTTAGGTTAGGTTAGGTTAGGTTAGGTTAGGTTAGGTTAGGTTAGGTTAGGTTAGGTTAGGTTAGGTTAGGTTAGGTTAGGTTAGGTTAGGTTAGGTTAGGTTAGGTTAGGTTAGGTTAGGTTAGGTTAGGTTAGGTTAGGTTAGGTTAGGTTAGGTTAGGTTAGGTTAGGTTAGGTTAGGTTAGGTTAGGTTAGGTTAGGTTAGGTTAGGTTAGGTTAGGTTAGGTTAGGTTAGGTTAGGTTAGGTTAGGTTAGGTTAGGTTAGGTTAGGTTAGGTTAGGTTAGGTTAGGTTAGGTTAGGTTAGGTTAGGTTAGGTTAGGTTAGGTTAGGTTAGGTTAGGTTAGGTTAGGTTAGGTTAGGTTAGGTTAGGTTAGGTTAGGTTAGGTTAGGTTAGGTTAGGTTAGGTTAGGTTAGGTTAGGTTAGGTTAGGTTAGGTTAGGTTAGGTTAGGTTAGGTTAGGTTAGGTTAGGTTAGGTTAGGTTAGGTTAGGTTAGGTTAGGTTAGGTTAGGTTAGGTTAGGTTAGGTTAGGTTAGGTTAGGTTAGGTTAGGTTAGGTTAGGTTAGGTTAGGTTAGGTTAGGTTAGGTTAGGTTAGGTTAGGTTAGGTTAGGTTAGGTTAGGTTAGGTTAGGTTAGGTTAGGTTAGGTTAGGTTAGGTTAGGTTAGGTTAGGTTAGGTTAGGTTAGGTTAGGTTAGGTTAGGTTAGGTTAGGTTAGGTTAGGTTAGGTTAGGTTAGGTTAGGTTAGGTTAGGTTAGGTTAGGTTAGGTTAGGTTAGGTTAGGTTAGGTTAGGTTAGGTTAGGTTAGGTTAGGTTAGGTTAGGTTAGGTTAGGTTAGGTTAGGTTAGGTTAGGTTAGGTTAGGTTAGGTTAGGTTAGGTTAGGTTAGGTTAGGTTAGGTTAGGTTAGGTTAGGTTAGGTTAGGTTAGGTTAGGTTAGGTTAGGTTAGGTTAGGTTAGGTTAGGTTAGGTTAGGTTAGGTTAGGTTAGGTTAGGTTAGGTTAGGTTAGGTTAGGTTAGGTTAGGTTAGGTTAGGTTAGGTTAGGTTAGGTTAGGTTAGGTTAGGTTAGGTTAGGTTAGGTTAGGTTAGGTTAGGTTAGGTTAGGTTAGGTTAGGTTAGGTTAGGTTAGGTTAGGTTAGGTTAGGTTAGGTTAGGTTAGGTTAGGTTAGGTTAGGTTAGGTTAGGTTAGGTTAGGTTAGGTTAGGTTAGGTTAGGTTAGGTTAGGTTAGGTTAGGTTAGGTTAGGTTAGGTTAGGTTAGGTTAGGTTAGGTTAGGTTAGGTTAGGTTAGGTTAGGTTAGGTTAGGTTAGGTTAGGTTAGGTTAGGTTAGGTTAGGTTAGGTTAGGTTAGGTTAGGTTAGGTTAGGTTAGGTTAGGTTAGGTTAGGTTAGGTTAGGTTAGGTTAGGTTAGGTTAGGTTAGGTTAGGTTAGGTTAGGTTAGGTTAGGTTAGGTTAGGTTAGGTTAGGTTAGGTTAGGTTAGGTTAGGTTAGGTTAGGTTAGGTTAGGTTAGGTTAGGTTAGGTTAGGTTAGGTTAGGTTAGGTTAGGTTAGGTTAGGTTAGGTTAGGTTAGGTTAGGTTAGGTTAGGTTAGGTTAGGTTAGGTTAGGTTAGGTTAGGTTAGGTTAGGTTAGGTTAGGTTAGGTTAGGTTAGGTTAGGTTAGGTTAGGTTAGGTTAGGTTAGGTTAGGTTAGGTTAGGTTAGGTTAGGTTAGGTTAGGTTAGGTTAGGTTAGGTTAGGTTAGGTTAGGTTAGGTTAGGTTAGGTTAGGTTAGGTTAGGTTAGGTTAGGTTAGGTTAGGTTAGGTTAGGTTAGGTTAGGTTAGGTTAGGTTAGGTTAGGTTAGGTTAGGTTAGGTTAGGTTAGGTTAGGTTAGGTTAGGTTAGGTTAGGTTAGGTTAGGTTAGGTTAGGTTAGGTTAGGTTAGGTTAGGTTAGGTTAGGTTAGGTTAGGTTAGGTTAGGTTAGGTTAGGTTAGGTTAGGTTAGGTTAGGTTAGGTTAGGTTAGGTTAGGTTAGGTTAGGTTAGGTTAGGTTAGGTTAGGTTAGGTTAGGTTAGGTTAGGTTAGGTTAGGTTAGGTTAGGTTAGGTTAGGTTAGGTTAGGTTAGGTTAGGTTAGGTTAGGTTAGGTTAGGTTAGGTTAGGTTAGGTTAGGTTAGGTTAGGTTAGGTTAGGTTAGGTTAGGTTAGGTTAGGTTAGGTTAGGTTAGGTTAGGTTAGGTTAGGTTAGGTTAGGTTAGGTTAGGTTAGGTTAGGTTAGGTTAGGTTAGGTTAGGTTAGGTTAGGTTAGGTTAGGTTAGGTTAGGTTAGGTTAGGTTAGGTTAGGTTAGGTTAGGTTAGGTTAGGTTAGGTTAGGTTAGGTTAGGTTAGGTTAGGTTAGGTTAGGTTAGGTTAGGTTAGGTTAGGTTAGGTTAGGTTAGGTTAGGTTAGGTTAGGTTAGGTTAGGTTAGGTTAGGTTAGGTTAGGTTAGGTTAGGTTAGGTTAGGTTAGGTTAGGTTAGGTTAGGTTAGGTTAGGTTAGGTTAGGTTAGGTTAGGTTAGGTTAGGTTAGGTTAGGTTAGGTTAGGTTAGGTTAGGTTAGGTTAGGTTAGGTTAGGTTAGGTTAGGTTAGGTTAGGTTAGGTTAGGTTAGGTTAGGTTAGGTTAGGTTAGGTTAGGTTAGGTTAGGTTAGGTTAGGTTAGGTTAGGTTAGGTTAGGTTAGGTTAGGTTAGGTTAGGTTAGGTTAGGTTAGGTTAGGTTAGGTTAGGTTAGGTTAGGTTAGGTTAGGTTAGGTTAGGTTAGGTTAGGTTAGGTTAGGTTAGGTTAGGTTAGGTTAGGTTAGGTTAGGTTAGGTTAGGTTAGGTTAGGTTAGGTTAGGTTAGGTTAGGTTAGGTTAGGTTAGGTTAGGTTAGGTTAGGTTAGGTTAGGTTAGGTTAGGTTAGGTTAGGTTAGGTTAGGTTAGGTTAGGTTAGGTTAGGTTAGGTTAGGTTAGGTTAGGTTAGGTTAGGTTAGGTTAGGTTAGGTTAGGTTAGGTTAGGTTAGGTTAGGTTAGGTTAGGTTAGGTTAGGTTAGGTTAGGTTAGGTTAGGTTAGGTTAGGTTAGGTTAGGTTAGGTTAGGTTAGGTTAGGTTAGGTTAGGTTAGGTTAGGTTAGGTTAGGTTAGGTTAGGTTAGGTTAGGTTAGGTTAGGTTAGGTTAGGTTAGGTTAGGTTAGGTTAGGTTAGGTTAGGTTAGGTTAGGTTAGGTTAGGTTAGGTTAGGTTAGGTTAGGTTAGGTTAGGTTAGGTTAGGTTAGGTTAGGTTAGGTTAGGTTAGGTTAGGTTAGGTTAGGTTAGGTTAGGTTAGGTTAGGTTAGGTTAGGTTAGGTTAGGTTAGGTTAGGTTAGGTTAGGTTAGGTTAGGTTAGGTTAGGTTAGGTTAGGTTAGGTTAGGTTAGGTTAGGTTAGGTTAGGTTAGGTTAGGTTAGGTTAGGTTAGGTTAGGTTAGGTTAGGTTAGGTTAGGTTAGGTTAGGTTAGGTTAGGTTAGGTTAGGTTAGGTTAGGTTAGGTTAGGTTAGGTTAGGTTAGGTTAGGTTAGGTTAGGTTAGGTTAGGTTAGGTTAGGTTAGGTTAGGTTAGGTTAGGTTAGGTTAGGTTAGGTTAGGTTAGGTTAGGTTAGGTTAGGTTAGGTTAGGTTAGGTTAGGTTAGGTTAGGTTAGGTTAGGTTAGGTTAGGTTAGGTTAGGTTAGGTTAGGTTAGGTTAGGTTAGGTTAGGTTAGGTTAGGTTAGGTTAGGTTAGGTTAGGTTAGGTTAGGTTAGGTTAGGTTAGGTTAGGTTAGGTTAGGTTAGGTTAGGTTAGGTTAGGTTAGGTTAGGTTAGGTTAGGTTAGGTTAGGTTAGGTTAGGTTAGGTTAGGTTAGGTTAGGTTAGGTTAGGTTAGGTTAGGTTAGGTTAGGTTAGGTTAGGTTAGGTTAGGTTAGGTTAGGTTAGGTTAGGTTAGGTTAGGTTAGGTTAGGTTAGGTTAGGTTAGGTTAGGTTAGGTTAGGTTAGGTTAGGTTAGGTTAGGTTAGGTTAGGTTAGGTTAGGTTAGGTTAGGTTAGGTTAGGTTAGGTTAGGTTAGGTTAGGTTAGGTTAGGTTAGGTTAGGTTAGGTTAGGTTAGGTTAGGTTAGGTTAGGTTAGGTTAGGTTAGGTTAGGTTAGGTTAGGTTAGGTTAGGTTAGGTTAGGTTAGGTTAGGTTAGGTTAGGTTAGGTTAGGTTAGGTTAGGTTAGGTTAGGTTAGGTTAGGTTAGGTTAGGTTAGGTTAGGTTAGGTTAGGTTAGGTTAGGTTAGGTTAGGTTAGGTTAGGTTAGGTTAGGTTAGGTTAGGTTAGGTTAGGTTAGGTTAGGTTAGGTTAGGTTAGGTTAGGTTAGGTTAGGTTAGGTTAGGTTAGGTTAGGTTAGGTTAGGTTAGGTTAGGTTAGGTTAGGTTAGGTTAGGTTAGGTTAGGTTAGGTTAGGTTAGGTTAGGTTAGGTTAGGTTAGGTTAGGTTAGGTTAGGTTAGGTTAGGTTAGGTTAGGTTAGGTTAGGTTAGGTTAGGTTAGGTTAGGTTAGGTTAGGTTAGGTTAGGTTAGGTTAGGTTAGGTTAGGTTAGGTTAGGTTAGGTTAGGTTAGGTTAGGTTAGGTTAGGTTAGGTTAGGTTAGGTTAGGTTAGGTTAGGTTAGGTTAGGTTAGGTTAGGTTAGGTTAGGTTAGGTTAGGTTAGGTTAGGTTAGGTTAGGTTAGGTTAGGTTAGGTTAGGTTAGGTTAGGTTAGGTTAGGTTAGGTTAGGTTAGGTTAGGTTAGGTTAGGTTAGGTTAGGTTAGGTTAGGTTAGGTTAGGTTAGGTTAGGTTAGGTTAGGTTAGGTTAGGTTAGGTTAGGTTAGGTTAGGTTAGGTTAGGTTAGGTTAGGTTAGGTTAGGTTAGGTTAGGTTAGGTTAGGTTAGGTTAGGTTAGGTTAGGTTAGGTTAGGTTAGGTTAGGTTAGGTTAGGTTAGGTTAGGTTAGGTTAGGTTAGGTTAGGTTAGGTTAGGTTAGGTTAGGTTAGGTTAGGTTAGGTTAGGTTAGGTTAGGTTAGGTTAGGTTAGGTTAGGTTAGGTTAGGTTAGGTTAGGTTAGGTTAGGTTAGGTTAGGTTAGGTTAGGTTAGGTTAGGTTAGGTTAGGTTAGGTTAGGTTAGGTTAGGTTAGGTTAGGTTAGGTTAGGTTAGGTTAGGTTAGGTTAGGTTAGGTTAGGTTAGGTTAGGTTAGGTTAGGTTAGGTTAGGTTAGGTTAGGTTAGGTTAGGTTAGGTTAGGTTAGGTTAGGTTAGGTTAGGTTAGGTTAGGTTAGGTTAGGTTAGGTTAGGTTAGGTTAGGTTAGGTTAGGTTAGGTTAGGTTAGGTTAGGTTAGGTTAGGTTAGGTTAGGTTAGGTTAGGTTAGGTTAGGTTAGGTTAGGTTAGGTTAGGTTAGGTTAGGTTAGGTTAGGTTAGGTTAGGTTAGGTTAGGTTAGGTTAGGTTAGGTTAGGTTAGGTTAGGTTAGGTTAGGTTAGGTTAGGTTAGGTTAGGTTAGGTTAGGTTAGGTTAGGTTAGGTTAGGTTAGGTTAGGTTAGGTTAGGTTAGGTTAGGTTAGGTTAGGTTAGGTTAGGTTAGGTTAGGTTAGGTTAGGTTAGGTTAGGTTAGGTTAGGTTAGGTTAGGTTAGGTTAGGTTAGGTTAGGTTAGGTTAGGTTAGGTTAGGTTAGGTTAGGTTAGGTTAGGTTAGGTTAGGTTAGGTTAGGTTAGGTTAGGTTAGGTTAGGTTAGGTTAGGTTAGGTTAGGTTAGGTTAGGTTAGGTTAGGTTAGGTTAGGTTAGGTTAGGTTAGGTTAGGTTAGGTTAGGTTAGGTTAGGTTAGGTTAGGTTAGGTTAGGTTAGGTTAGGTTAGGTTAGGTTAGGTTAGGTTAGGTTAGGTTAGGTTAGGTTAGGTTAGGTTAGGTTAGGTTAGGTTAGGTTAGGTTAGGTTAGGTTAGGTTAGGTTAGGTTAGGTTAGGTTAGGTTAGGTTAGGTTAGGTTAGGTTAGGTTAGGTTAGGTTAGGTTAGGTTAGGTTAGGTTAGGTTAGGTTAGGTTAGGTTAGGTTAGGTTAGGTTAGGTTAGGTTAGGTTAGGTTAGGTTAGGTTAGGTTAGGTTAGGTTAGGTTAGGTTAGGTTAGGTTAGGTTAGGTTAGGTTAGGTTAGGTTAGGTTAGGTTAGGTTAGGTTAGGTTAGGTTAGGTTAGGTTAGGTTAGGTTAGGTTAGGTTAGGTTAGGTTAGGTTAGGTTAGGTTAGGTTAGGTTAGGTTAGGTTAGGTTAGGTTAGGTTAGGTTAGGTTAGGTTAGGTTAGGTTAGGTTAGGTTAGGTTAGGTTAGGTTAGGTTAGGTTAGGTTAGGTTAGGTTAGGTTAGGTTAGGTTAGGTTAGGTTAGGTTAGGTTAGGTTAGGTTAGGTTAGGTTAGGTTAGGTTAGGTTAGGTTAGGTTAGGTTAGGTTAGGTTAGGTTAGGTTAGGTTAGGTTAGGTTAGGTTAGGTTAGGTTAGGTTAGGTTAGGTTAGGTTAGGTTAGGTTAGGTTAGGTTAGGTTAGGTTAGGTTAGGTTAGGTTAGGTTAGGTTAGGTTAGGTTAGGTTAGGTTAGGTTAGGTTAGGTTAGGTTAGGTTAGGTTAGGTTAGGTTAGGTTAGGTTAGGTTAGGTTAGGTTAGGTTAGGTTAGGTTAGGTTAGGTTAGGTTAGGTTAGGTTAGGTTAGGTTAGGTTAGGTTAGGTTAGGTTAGGTTAGGTTAGGTTAGGTTAGGTTAGGTTAGGTTAGGTTAGGTTAGGTTAGGTTAGGTTAGGTTAGGTTAGGTTAGGTTAGGTTAGGTTAGGTTAGGTTAGGTTAGGTTAGGTTAGGTTAGGTTAGGTTAGGTTAGGTTAGGTTAGGTTAGGTTAGGTTAGGTTAGGTTAGGTTAGGTTAGGTTAGGTTAGGTTAGGTTAGGTTAGGTTAGGTTAGGTTAGGTTAGGTTAGGTTAGGTTAGGTTAGGTTAGGTTAGGTTAGGTTAGGTTAGGTTAGGTTAGGTTAGGTTAGGTTAGGTTAGGTTAGGTTAGGTTAGGTTAGGTTAGGTTAGGTTAGGTTAGGTTAGGTTAGGTTAGGTTAGGTTAGGTTAGGTTAGGTTAGGTTAGGTTAGGTTAGGTTAGGTTAGGTTAGGTTAGGTTAGGTTAGGTTAGGTTAGGTTAGGTTAGGTTAGGTTAGGTTAGGTTAGGTTAGGTTAGGTTAGGTTAGGTTAGGTTAGGTTAGGTTAGGTTAGGTTAGGTTAGGTTAGGTTAGGTTAGGTTAGGTTAGGTTAGGTTAGGTTAGGTTAGGTTAGGTTAGGTTAGGTTAGGTTAGGTTAGGTTAGGTTAGGTTAGGTTAGGTTAGGTTAGGTTAGGTTAGGTTAGGTTAGGTTAGGTTAGGTTAGGTTAGGTTAGGTTAGGTTAGGTTAGGTTAGGTTAGGTTAGGTTAGGTTAGGTTAGGTTAGGTTAGGTTAGGTTAGGTTAGGTTAGGTTAGGTTAGGTTAGGTTAGGTTAGGTTAGGTTAGGTTAGGTTAGGTTAGGTTAGGTTAGGTTAGGTTAGGTTAGGTTAGGTTAGGTTAGGTTAGGTTAGGTTAGGTTAGGTTAGGTTAGGTTAGGTTAGGTTAGGTTAGGTTAGGTTAGGTTAGGTTAGGTTAGGTTAGGTTAGGTTAGGTTAGGTTAGGTTAGGTTAGGTTAGGTTAGGTTAGGTTAGGTTAGGTTAGGTTAGGTTAGGTTAGGTTAGGTTAGGTTAGGTTAGGTTAGGTTAGGTTAGGTTAGGTTAGGTTAGGTTAGGTTAGGTTAGGTTAGGTTAGGTTAGGTTAGGTTAGGTTAGGTTAGGTTAGGTTAGGTTAGGTTAGGTTAGGTTAGGTTAGGTTAGGTTAGGTTAGGTTAGGTTAGGTTAGGTTAGGTTAGGTTAGGTTAGGTTAGGTTAGGTTAGGTTAGGTTAGGTTAGGTTAGGTTAGGTTAGGTTAGGTTAGGTTAGGTTAGGTTAGGTTAGGTTAGGTTAGGTTAGGTTAGGTTAGGTTAGGTTAGGTTAGGTTAGGTTAGGTTAGGTTAGGTTAGGTTAGGTTAGGTTAGGTTAGGTTAGGTTAGGTTAGGTTAGGTTAGGTTAGGTTAGGTTAGGTTAGGTTAGGTTAGGTTAGGTTAGGTTAGGTTAGGTTAGGTTAGGTTAGGTTAGGTTAGGTTAGGTTAGGTTAGGTTAGGTTAGGTTAGGTTAGGTTAGGTTAGGTTAGGTTAGGTTAGGTTAGGTTAGGTTAGGTTAGGTTAGGTTAGGTTAGGTTAGGTTAGGTTAGGTTAGGTTAGGTTAGGTTAGGTTAGGTTAGGTTAGGTTAGGTTAGGTTAGGTTAGGTTAGGTTAGGTTAGGTTAGGTTAGGTTAGGTTAGGTTAGGTTAGGTTAGGTTAGGTTAGGTTAGGTTAGGTTAGGTTAGGTTAGGTTAGGTTAGGTTAGGTTAGGTTAGGTTAGGTTAGGTTAGGTTAGGTTAGGTTAGGTTAGGTTAGGTTAGGTTAGGTTAGGTTAGGTTAGGTTAGGTTAGGTTAGGTTAGGTTAGGTTAGGTTAGGTTAGGTTAGGTTAGGTTAGGTTAGGTTAGGTTAGGTTAGGTTAGGTTAGGTTAGGTTAGGTTAGGTTAGGTTAGGTTAGGTTAGGTTAGGTTAGGTTAGGTTAGGTTAGGTTAGGTTAGGTTAGGTTAGGTTAGGTTAGGTTAGGTTAGGTTAGGTTAGGTTAGGTTAGGTTAGGTTAGGTTAGGTTAGGTTAGGTTAGGTTAGGTTAGGTTAGGTTAGGTTAGGTTAGGTTAGGTTAGGTTAGGTTAGGTTAGGTTAGGTTAGGTTAGGTTAGGTTAGGTTAGGTTAGGTTAGGTTAGGTTAGGTTAGGTTAGGTTAGGTTAGGTTAGGTTAGGTTAGGTTAGGTTAGGTTAGGTTAGGTTAGGTTAGGTTAGGTTAGGTTAGGTTAGGTTAGGTTAGGTTAGGTTAGGTTAGGTTAGGTTAGGTTAGGTTAGGTTAGGTTAGGTTAGGTTAGGTTAGGTTAGGTTAGGTTAGGTTAGGTTAGGTTAGGTTAGGTTAGGTTAGGTTAGGTTAGGTTAGGTTAGGTTAGGTTAGGTTAGGTTAGGTTAGGTTAGGTTAGGTTAGGTTAGGTTAGGTTAGGTTAGGTTAGGTTAGGTTAGGTTAGGTTAGGTTAGGTTAGGTTAGGTTAGGTTAGGTTAGGTTAGGTTAGGTTAGGTTAGGTTAGGTTAGGTTAGGTTAGGTTAGGTTAGGTTAGGTTAGGTTAGGTTAGGTTAGGTTAGGTTAGGTTAGGTTAGGTTAGGTTAGGTTAGGTTAGGTTAGGTTAGGTTAGGTTAGGTTAGGTTAGGTTAGGTTAGGTTAGGTTAGGTTAGGTTAGGTTAGGTTAGGTTAGGTTAGGTTAGGTTAGGTTAGGTTAGGTTAGGTTAGGTTAGGTTAGGTTAGGTTAGGTTAGGTTAGGTTAGGTTAGGTTAGGTTAGGTTAGGTTAGGTTAGGTTAGGTTAGGTTAGGTTAGGTTAGGTTAGGTTAGGTTAGGTTAGGTTAGGTTAGGTTAGGTTAGGTTAGGTTAGGTTAGGTTAGGTTAGGTTAGGTTAGGTTAGGTTAGGTTAGGTTAGGTTAGGTTAGGTTAGGTTAGGTTAGGTTAGGTTAGGTTAGGTTAGGTTAGGTTAGGTTAGGTTAGGTTAGGTTAGGTTAGGTTAGGTTAGGTTAGGTTAGGTTAGGTTAGGTTAGGTTAGGTTAGGTTAGGTTAGGTTAGGTTAGGTTAGGTTAGGTTAGGTTAGGTTAGGTTAGGTTAGGTTAGGTTAGGTTAGGTTAGGTTAGGTTAGGTTAGGTTAGGTTAGGTTAGGTTAGGTTAGGTTAGGTTAGGTTAGGTTAGGTTTGGTTTTTTTTTTTTTTTTTTTTTTTTTTTTTTTTTTTTTTTTTATACTTCCTACCTCCAACATAGTTGAAGCCTGTGCTAGCTACGTCCTTTCATTCCAGTTCTCGCAGTTTTGCTTCTCGCACTTTCATGCTTCATACTATTCTTTCTATCTTTCGTCATCTTTCGTGTCCTTATGGGTGGGTTCCCCATCTAACTACGCTCTCTGCAGGGTATAGGGCGGGTACTTTTCTTTATTTAATAATTACAAGACAAGTATTTTATTTAACAATTTGAGTCTTATGGCTATTTCCTTATATATATTTATTTACTTTTTTATTTTACAATTTGGATCTTAGGTCTATTTTCTTATACATATTTATTTACTAATTACATTTGTTCGTATGATTACACTTATATACATTAATATATACTGCTATCATACTTTACTTATACTATCTTATTTCTGTTATTTACTGTTTCTACTATTTTCTTGCAGAATTTAAAGAATATATCCCTGTCTCTAGATTTTATTATCATTGGTAAGTTTTGTATTGTTAGTTCCATTTCTAGTGTTTGCTCCAAATCGAATCTATGTTTTGCAAATACGGGACACTCCAAGATCAAGTGCTGAATTGTTTCATCAGCCTCCGGGTCACAGAGGCAAGATGGGCTCTCCTTGCACCTGAAACGACTCAGGTACGAGGAGAACCCTCCATGCCCCGTGAGCACCTGCGTTATTTGTCCATCGATTTTAATTTTCCTAACTATAGAGTGCGCCGTTACCGCCTCGGGGAAAAACATTTTTGTTACGGACGCCGTGTCCCCCGACCGATACCTTCTGTCCCACTCGTCAATCGTACCCTTGCGAATAATACGCTTAACGAATGAGACAGGGCACCGATCGTAGTCCGGCCTCTTCTTTAACTTCAGGGCAGCTTCTTTTGCGAGCTCGTCGGCTCTCTCATTCCCTGCCAGTCCTATATGAGCTTTTATCCAGAATAATGATATTGTCTTTTTCTGGAGATGGCAACGTCTCAGGTTGTCTCTGGCTTTGACTGACAGGGGATGAGAGGAACCGGAATTGGTCACTGTCTCAAGCGCCGCTCTAGAGTCGCTGTAAATCCCAAAGGTGTTTTCCTTGAGTGAAAGTGCTAACTCCGTTGCCTTACACAGGGCTAGTAATTCGGCCTGGTAGACGGTGCAGTGTGACGATAGAGCAAGTTTGAGGGCCTTGGTCTCCGCAGTCCCGCTCCAAACGGACAGTGCCGCTCCAACCCTGCCCTCAATCTTGCTCCCGTCTGTGAATATGCGCACGGCATAATCACTGTGGCAAGAATATTGTTCCTCGTCCACCAGGTTTTTGAATTTCAGTCCCAATTGTTCCGCAGGATGTGGGGCTTGTATCTTGGGTGTCATCTTCTCGAGATCTCTATCGGCTAACTCACGTCTGGGTATTCCCTTCTTAGCCTCGTATAACGAGGCTGCCTCACGGACTCGGAGGTCTAGAGGGAGTGTCCCCGTGAGTAAGAGAGCCGAGTTGAGTGACACCGTCCGATATGCCTTACACATTTTTTGGGCGTAGCCTCTTTGTACGGTGCCTAGCTGTTTTCGGACTCCCAATTTTTCTGCCGCTGGGGCCCATGCAGTCGCGGCGTACAGAACCACCGGCTCCACCGCTGCAGTATATATTGTTCGGATAATGTCGGGACTGAGACCCCAGCTTACCCGGGCTGCTCTAATTAATTGTTTGTAAATGCCTATGGCCTTTTTACACACATTTGAGACGTGGGGATTGAATGTTAGCTTGTCATCGATGGTAAGCCCGAGGATCTTGATTTCCTGGGACATCCCGACGCTGACCCCTCCCATACTCAGGCGTGGTGTGTCGAATTTAAGTTTTTTAGTTATCAGCATACCACAGGTTTTGTGTGGTGCAAACTTTAATTTGTTCTCGACACCCCACGCCCGAACACATTCGAGGGCATCATTCGCCCGTCCCTCGATCTCCCGGGCCTCTCCACCGTCGAAAAGCAATACAACGTCATCTGCAAAAGCCTGACAGTAGACCCCCTTTTGTTCCATCATCCTAAGGAGTGGATCGAGCAACAGGTTCCACAGGATAGGGCCTCCTATAGAGCCTTGTACGCATCCTTTCTCGGTGCTCCTTCTGTGTGCGGCTCCCGCATATCTTACTTCTACCATCCTGTCGCTGAGGTAATTGCCGATGACCCGCCTCAAGTTCACTGGACATTTTTCCTCAGCTAGCCTTGTCTTTATCGCTGGCCACCAAGCACTATCGAAGGCGCCCTCGATGTCTAAGGAGACCAGTGTTACTAGTTTCCTTTCGTCTAGTTTTTCGCGGATGCGTGTTATTAGTGCAACCAGGGCGTCCTCCGTACTCCTCTGTGGCATAAATCCATACTGGCGAGTACTGATCCGAGGTAGTGCGTAGAACTTGAGGCGGCCCACCAGCATTTTTTCATATATTTTGCCTAATACTGGCAAAAGCCCAATTGGTCGGTACGACTTTGGCGTGGTGTAATTATCCTTTCCTGGCTTCCTCAATACAACTACTGTTGCCTCCTTCCAGGCCTTCGGGAAGCAGCCGTATTCCATGCACTTATTCAGGAGAGCCAGGAAAAACTTTGGGTCCACACTGATGGCGTGTGAGCATATATCCGCGGTGAAACCATCGGCTCCGGGGGCTTTTTTGGGGTTGAAAGATTTGACAGCGTCCTCCAACTCCTCAATTGTAAACGGAGGGTCACTATCATCTTGACCATTTTCGTTTACTATTTCTGCTAGGGTTCTAGTTTGCAGATGTTGTACGCTGTCCCCGTCTTTCAAGTCCCTCGGGTAGAAGGTCTCGGCCAGTAATCGGGCAGAGCCCTCAGCATCCAGTGTCGTATCCCCCTCTATCAGTGGTACATCTTCTTCCCTGTGTTTGACCCTACTGATCACCCTGTATATGCCCTCCCATACTCCTTCCCTGTCCTGTTTCCCGCAGAAGTCTCTCCAGCTTTGTTCTGCTGCCTCTTTCGTTGCTAATTCGTATCTTTCTTTTTCTTTCAGGTACTGTTCTACCACCATCTTCCTGCGAATCGGCGCTGCATTTCGGATCCTGCGTCTTCGGGTCGTCACCTGCTTTTTCATCTCAGCTAATTTCTCGGACCACCACGGCACGGTAAGTGTTTCTGTGTGTTTTTTGTTTGGTATTGTGTGCGTGCATGTATCTGTTATGGCTTTGGTGTATGTACCTATTGTGTTGTCAATTTCTTCTCTACTTTCTATAGTGGCGATGTTTTGTGTATTGAGTTTGGTGTCCCGCATAATTTGGGTCAGTTTCTCATGAAAGAGACCCCAATTTGCTTTTCTTGTGTTATATTTCCGTGTTGTTCTTTGTATTTTTGTGTTCTGTAATTTTTGTAGTGTTATACCAAACATTATGCCGTTGTGGTCCGAGTTTGTGAGGCCTTCTACTACGTGCCAGCCGTCCACGAATTCGAGCATGTCCTCAGTGCACGCCGTCACATCGACATGGCTGCAGAATCTCTTCCCGCCCCTGACAGTGTCGAAGGTTGGTACCTCTCCCATGTTTAAAATATGCATATTAATTTCGGCAAGAGCTCCGCACATTTCTTCGCCTCTGATATCTTCGTTTGGGCTGCCCCACCAGTTACTTTTAGCATTTGCGTCTCCCCCTATGATCAGCCTTTTGGGTCCCGTTTTGTATACAACCTTTTTCAGGTGTTCCAGGTAAGGCCCTATGGGCTGGTCGGGCTCGAAGTAGTAGGAGACTAGGGCGATCGTCCATGCTCTGGTTTGGATTCCCACCACAACAATGTTATCCGTGGTGAGTTGTGGGTACTGTACTACATTTAAGTCACTATCAAAGACGGCAATAGCCGCTTTAACAGTCCCGTTTCCTGTTCCCGAGCTCTGGAAGATTCGGACGCCCCGGTAACTCCTAACACTCCGTGTCCCACCCACATAAGGTTCCTGAAGCAATGCTATGGCTACCTTACGTTTTTCAGCTTCAATCAGGAGTTCTGTTGTAGCTAGTTTGCTGCGCTGCAAATTTGCTTGCACTATTGTGTACTGGTGGGTTTTCCGTGGGACGCCTTTAGCAGTAAGTTACTGAAGCCCTAGCCAGTGCATCCCACCTTCTTCTGACTGGGCACTCACCGCTAAAGGCGTTATGGCTCGACTGCAATATGTCTGCTCTTTTGCAGTTTTTGCACACTGGCTCAGTCCCCGTCAGTCTGTCCGGGCACTCGGCTCTAAGGTGCGGACCTCCGCAGTGGCTGCACAAGTCCGCCGGTTCCTTACAGAAACGCTTGCTATGGCCGTACCCCAGACATCGGGTGCACTGCACCAGCGGCGATTGGTCCTCCACGGTAACCCTTTGGAGGTCTATTCTAAGCTTTCCTTCGTCTATTGCCCTTCTCCATATCATTGGCGAAACACTTAATATAATATGGCAGTTGTGAGGATTTCTCGCTCTTCGTCTGTATTTGACTACTAGGGAGTCGTCCTCGTTGCCGAGGCCGCTAAAGATCTCCCTGTTCTGGTTTCTGAGGGCTCTGATGACTTCCGTGTCATCGTGAACTTTAAGCACGTCCCTCAGGACCAGTAGAGGGTTCCTGTTCTTAACTTCCTCGACGACGAGGCCCTCCCCGGCTGCTTCAAGTCTATCCTTTATTTTCTTTCTTTCCTGTTCTGTCTTACAGCCCACAACTATTTTCCTATCCTTAGCCTTCCTTACTCTTTCTACCTCAACCCATCCTTCCTTCGCATCTACTGCTCTTCTAACTCTCTCTAGAACCTCCTCGCCCGTTTCTACCTCGTTTTTAGACGAGACAACCACAGAGAGTATCGTGCCTTGAGTCTGGTGTTTTGACTCTGATGCTGCCACGTTTGCGTAAGATCTCTGCTCCATGGTTTTTTGGCATCTCGTTAGGTGTTCTTGGAGGTCCGTTTGTTTCTTTGAGTTCTCCGTTAAAAGTCGAGAGTGCTCTTCAATCTTTTCCCTCAAGCCAGGGTTCAGGGTCACCGTAGACGTAGCGTCAATTTTCTTGCCATTTTCGATGATTAATCTGGTCTGTTCTTTTAAAAGTTTAATTATCTGTTTGTGTTCCTCAGAATTTCCCTTCTGTATAGTCCTGTCTTGTACACTCTGTGTAACTTCAAGAGCAGGTACTTTTCCGGTCTGTTTTAAACTTTTTATTTCCGCTTCCGCCTCTTTTATTAATTGAAACATTCTGTCCGCTGCTTCTAGAACGTTTGCCTTTATGTCGGCCCTGATATTTCTGGAGTTGTTTATATTTGTCCTGGCCTTTATTAAGTTAGCTTTGCCCTCGGCAAGACGGTTTGACAACACCTGTCTAGGTAATATTTGGGTGTCAGTCTTACTAGAAGCTGGGGTTAGGTCTTGCGGCTCCAGTCCCACCGCTTCCAGTTGCTCTATGCTACGTCTGATATTTGACGAGAGTGTTTGTGTCTTAGGCGGGGATTTCTGGGGCAAAAGGGTACCAGTTTTCGGCGGAGATTTTTTCTCCATTTCTTCGTCGGTATTTTTTGAGGGAGTTCTGGCAATCATTGTTGGAGGAGTGCGTCAAAGATTTATAAAAAATATAATATACGAAGATGTCTATCTCTGTCAGTTTGCGGTCTATACACAATGTAAAGATGTGTACAGTCAATTTTAAGCAAAACAATAGAAATAATAAAGAATTCGGTCAACGATATACTATAGGGGTGTAAAGTGCCCCGAGTCAAGATTATGGTTGTCAAAACCGCTCGAAAATAGTAGAAACTATCTTAAAATGCTATTTTCGGGTGTAAAAGGCCCGAAGTCAAAATTTACCTAAAGATACTTAAAACTAACTAAGTTGTTGTCGCGACTCTATCGTGACTCTACCTCTGTCCAAATCTATGTTGTAGGTCTTATTCTGGTATCAGGGGCCTTCAGGAGCTACGCGTCACGATGAATTTTGAAGAAATAGGTCAAAAAAAATTTTTTTAGACTCTATGTAGAGTCGGTCTCTGTCTTCCGCTGGACAGATCTCCTCGAGCCCGTTCCAATGAACCCAAACACGGGCACCCTAGCTCAAAGGGTTCCCGAGAAAACCCGGTTCAAAATTTCGGCTACCGACAAAGATGGCGGCCGCTATCCAGTTTCCAGTGTTTTTCTCAGGAACCGCTCGTCCGAATACCACCGTGTTTGGGCTTTTCTGAATGGGCTCGCCGAGACCTATCAGATAAAGCGGGTTTCAGGCCGAAAACTTTCTAGGTCCTGAAAGCTCCCAGAAACCCAAGAGTCGGGTAGGGAGGGCCCGGGTAATGCCCAAAACGAAAATCCGGTCGCTCTACGACCCACGGTTCGGGAGTTATCCGGTGTTGAAAAAGGGTTTGACAGTTCGAGAACTGTCAAAGTCAAACTTTAAACCGGTATAACTTCCCCTCCAGGGGCCGCAGAACCCCCGAATTTGGGCTTATTTAACTTGGCTCCTCCCGCTCTGTCGCGTGCGATGGCTTTCAGGCGCCTGAAATTTCTCAGCGCCAATCGGCACGAAACCCAGCGGACCTGATAGAGGTTGTCTCCTCGAACACCACTGCGAAGTCCGCAACCCTCTGCGACCTCCGGGTCCGGAGATATGGCGGCCTAAAGTTTTTCAAAATGGCCGCCCAGCTGTCAAATGCCAGTGTTCATCGGCTATATCTCCGCAACCGCTTGTCCCAGAGAAGTGCGGTTTCGAGCGCGATGTGTGGCTCGACTTCCCCTATCGGCCCACAATGGTTCCAGGGCTGAAAATTTTCAGGTCCTGAAAACGCCTGAGTCTTGTACAAAAAAGTGTATTCCGCCGCACTTAAAGCAATGGTGAAAACCGCAGCTTCCTACGATAACTCCAGGCAGAGTTATTCCCCTTTAAAAAATTTTAAAATGGCTGCCAATATGGCCGCCACTTTAAACGAAACCCCTAACTTTGTCAATATTTGCTCAAAACTGCCCGAGTTTGGGCTTGTTAGATAGGGGTTTTAAAATGCTATTTAAATTTAGTAATGAATTAATTTTTTGACCTACCCCCGATTTATGGGGGTTGAAAAACATAAATTTTAACGCAAAAATTTCAATAAAAAATTTTAGAAACACAATAAAATAAAAATAAAAATTTGGGGGGCCTAACCTACCTTAGGGCTAATTTTAGAGATATGGTGCGGAGTTCTTGCACCCCTATTTTGACTACCACGTGGCAACCCCTAAATTTCAAAAAATCATATATCAAAAAGTATTCGGCCGAAAATTTTGAAATTTGGTATGAAGTTAAAGCTAATCGAACTCTAAAGAATACAATAAAATAAAGGGGGGGTCGCCGATTTAGTTTTTATGAAAAAGAATTTTGAAATCTAGACTAAATTTAGAAGTGCAATAACTCCGGAACCACTTAACTTATTTTAACAAACAAAGTGTCGCCGTACAGCTCCTGTTATTCCTCGTCGATTGCAGTGAACAGCAACGCCCTCTGCCGCCGGGAACTCGAAACACGTGTTGGAGGTTAAGGTGGTTTTTCGGGGTTTTCTCCGCGAGCATGCGTGAGAAAAATCCAAATGAAGTGTTGACACGTAGAGCTTGACGGGGCGCGTCGAATGACGATATAAAATATATATGTCGTCGATCTTAAGTCGACGGCGCACGCCGTCAAAGTTTTAAAATTTTAAAAACTTGCAGTTTTTTGGTCACAACTTTTCCAATTTTGCACATTCGTTGAAAAACTTTTGACCACTATGTAGCACACACTAAGACGCAACTTTTGATGTATAGCACGTAAGAATTGGTTGCGTAAATCCCACTTTTTACAATTTTTAAAGTATTAAATTGCGCGGAGCGACGACAAAAACACCTCGTACGCGTGCGCTTTTGCTGCGGGGGACAGCGGAACTCGGTTAGGTTAGGTTAGGTTAGGTTAGGTTAGGTTAGGTTAGGTTAGGTTAGGTTAGGTTAGGTTAGGTTAGGTTAGGTTAGGTTAGGTTAGGTTAGGTTAGGTTAGGTTAGGTTAGGTTAGGTTAGGTTAGGTTAGGTTAGGTTAGGTTAGGTTAGGTTAGGTTAGGTTAGGTTAGGTTAGGTTAGGTTAGGTTAGGTTAGGTTAGGTTAGGTTAGGTTAGGTTAGGTTAGGTTAGGTTAGGTTAGGTTAGGTTAGGTTAGGTTAGGTTAGGTTAGGTTAGGTTAGGTTAGGTTAGGTTAGGTTAGGTTAGGTTAGGTTAGGTTAGGTTAGGTTAGGTTAGGTTAGGTTAGGTTAGGTTAGGTTAGGTTAGGTTAGGTTAGGTTAGGTTAGGTTAGGTTAGGTTAGGTTAGGTTAGGTTAGGTTAGGTTAGGTTAGGTTAGGTTAGGTTAGGTTAGGTTAGGTTAGGTTAGGTTAGGTTAGGTTAGGTTAGGTTAGGTTAGGTTAGGTTAGGTTAGGTTAGGTTAGGTTAGGTTAGGTTAGGTTAGGTTAGGTTAGGTTAGGTTAGGTTAGGTTAGGTTAGGTTAGGTTAGGTTAGGTTAGGTTAGGTTAGGTTAGGTTAGGTTAGGTTAGGTTAGGTTAGGTTAGGTTAGGTTAGGTTAGGTTAGGTTAGGTTAGGTTAGGTTAGGTTAGGTTAGGTTAGGTTAGGTTAGGTTAGGTTAGGTTAGGTTAGGTTAGGTTAGGTTAGGTTAGGTTAGGTTAGGTTAGGTTAGGTTAGGTTAGGTTAGGTTAGGTTAGGTTAGGTTAGGTTAGGTTAGGTTAGGTTAGGTTAGGTTAGGTTAGGTTAGGTTAGGTTAGGTTAGGTTAGGTTAGGTTAGGTTAGGTTAGGTTAGGTTAGGTTAGGTTAGGTTAGGTTAGGTTAGGTTAGGTTAGGTTAGGTTAGGTTAGGTTAGGTTAGGTTAGGTTAGGTTAGGTTAGGTTAGGTTAGGTTAGGTTAGGTTAGGTTAGGTTAGGTTAGGTTAGGTTAGGTTAGGTTAGGTTAGGTTAGGTTAGGTTAGGTTAGGTTAGGTTAGGTTAGGTTAGGTTAGGTTAGGTTAGGTTAGGTTAGGTTAGGTTAGGTTAGGTTAGGTTAGGTTAGGTTAGGTTAGGTTAGGTTAGGTTAGGTTAGGTTAGGTTAGGTTAGGTTAGGTTAGGTTAGGTTAGGTTAGGTTAGGTTAGGTTAGGTTAGGTTAGGTTAGGTTAGGTTAGGTTAGGTTAGGTTAGGTTAGGTTAGGTTAGGTTAGGTTAGGTTAGGTTAGGTTAGGTTAGGTTAGGTTAGGTTAGGTTAGGTTAGGTTAGGTTAGGTTAGGTTAGGTTAGGTTAGGTTAGGTTAGGTTAGGTTAGGTTAGGTTAGGTTAGGTTAGGTTAGGTTAGGTTAGGTTAGGTTAGGTTAGGTTAGGTTAGGTTAGGTTAGGTTAGGTTAGGTTAGGTTAGGTTAGGTTAGGTTAGGTTAGGTTAGGTTAGGTTAGGTTAGGTTAGGTTAGGTTAGGTTAGGTTAGGTTAGGTTAGGTTAGGTTAGGTTAGGTTAGGTTAGGTTAGGTTAGGTTAGGTTAGGTTAGGTTAGGTTAGGTTAGGTTAGGTTAGGTTAGGTTAGGTTAGGTTAGGTTAGGTTAGGTTAGGTTAGGTTAGGTTAGGTTAGGTTAGGTTAGGTTAGGTTAGGTTAGGTTAGGTTAGGTTAGGTTAGGTTAGGTTAGGTTAGGTTAGGTTAGGTTAGGTTAGGTTAGGTTAGGTTAGGTTAGGTTAGGTTAGGTTAGGTTAGGTTAGGTTAGGTTAGGTTAGGTTAGGTTAGGTTAGGTTAGGTTAGGTTAGGTTAGGTTAGGTTAGGTTAGGTTAGGTTAGGTTAGGTTAGGTTAGGTTAGGTTAGGTTAGGTTAGGTTAGGTTAGGTTAGGTTAGGTTAGGTTAGGTTAGGTTAGGTTAGGTTAGGTTAGGTTAGGTTAGGTTAGGTTAGGTTAGGTTAGGTTAGGTTAGGTTAGGTTAGGTTAGGTTAGGTTAGGTTAGGTTAGGTTAGGTTAGGTTAGGTTAGGTTAGGTTAGGTTAGGTTAGGTTAGGTTAGGTTAGGTTAGGTTAGGTTAGGTTAGGTTAGGTTAGGTTAGGTTAGGTTAGGTTAGGTTAGGTTAGGTTAGGTTAGGTTAGGTTAGGTTAGGTTAGGTTAGGTTAGGTTAGGTTAGGTTAGGTTAGGTTAGGTTAGGTTAGGTTAGGTTAGGTTAGGTTAGGTTAGGTTAGGTTAGGTTAGGTTAGGTTAGGTTAGGTTAGGTTAGGTTAGGTTAGGTTAGGTTAGGTTAGGTTAGGTTAGGTTAGGTTAGGTTAGGTTAGGTTAGGTTAGGTTAGGTTAGGTTAGGTTAGGTTAGGTTAGGTTAGGTTAGGTTAGGTTAGGTTAGGTTAGGTTAGGTTAGGTTAGGTTAGGTTAGGTTAGGTTAGGTTAGGTTAGGTTAGGTTAGGTTAGGTTAGGTTAGGTTAGGTTAGGTTAGGTTAGGTTAGGTTAGGTTAGGTTAGGTTAGGTTAGGTTAGGTTAGGTTAGGTTAGGTTAGGTTAGGTTAGGTTAGGTTAGGTTAGGTTAGGTTAGGTTAGGTTAGGTTAGGTTAGGTTAGGTTAGGTTAGGTTAGGTTAGGTTAGGTTAGGTTAGGTTAGGTTAGGTTAGGTTAGGTTAGGTTAGGTTAGGTTAGGTTAGGTTAGGTTAGGTTAGGTTAGGTTAGGTTAGGTTAGGTTAGGTTAGGTTAGGTTAGGTTAGGTTAGGTTAGGTTAGGTTAGGTTAGGTTAGGTTAGGTTAGGTTAGGTTAGGTTAGGTTAGGTTAGGTTAGGTTAGGTTAGGTTAGGTTAGGTTAGGTTAGGTTAGGTTAGGTTAGGTTAGGTTAGGTTAGGTTAGGTTAGGTTAGGTTAGGTTAGGTTAGGTTAGGTTAGGTTAGGTTAGGTTAGGTTAGGTTAGGTTAGGTTAGGTTAGGTTAGGTTAGGTTAGGTTAGGTTAGGTTAGGTTAGGTTAGGTTAGGTTAGGTTAGGTTAGGTTAGGTTAGGTTAGGTTAGGTTAGGTTAGGTTAGGTTAGGTTAGGTTAGGTTAGGTTAGGTTAGGTTAGGTTAGGTTAGGTTAGGTTAGGTTAGGTTAGGTTAGGTTAGGTTAGGTTAGGTTAGGTTAGGTTAGGTTAGGTTAGGTTAGGTTAGGTTAGGTTAGGTTAGGTTAGGTTAGGTTAGGTTAGGTTAGGTTAGGTTAGGTTAGGTTAGGTTAGGTTAGGTTAGGTTAGGTTAGGTTAGGTTAGGTTAGGTTAGGTTAGGTTAGGTTAGGTTAGGTTAGGTTAGGTTAGGTTAGGTTAGGTTAGGTTAGGTTAGGTTAGGTTAGGTTAGGTTAGGTTAGGTTAGGTTAGGTTAGGTTAGGTTAGGTTAGGTTAGGTTAGGTTAGGTTAGGTTAGGTTAGGTTAGGTTAGGTTAGGTTAGGTTAGGTTAGGTTAGGTTAGGTTAGGTTAGGTTAGGTTAGGTTAGGTTAGGTTAGGTTAGGTTAGGTTAGGTTAGGTTAGGTTAGGTTAGGTTAGGTTAGGTTAGGTTAGGTTAGGTTAGGTTAGGTTAGGTTAGGTTAGGTTAGGTTAGGTTAGGTTAGGTTAGGTTAGGTTAGGTTAGGTTAGGTTAGGTTAGGTTAGGTTAGGTTAGGTTAGGTTAGGTTAGGTTAGGTTAGGTTAGGTTAGGTTAGGTTAGGTTAGGTTAGGTTAGGTTAGGTTAGGTTAGGTTAGGTTAGGTTAGGTTAGGTTAGGTTAGGTTAGGTTAGGTTAGGTTAGGTTAGGTTAGGTTAGGTTAGGTTAGGTTAGGTTAGGTTAGGTTAGGTTAGGTTAGGTTAGGTTAGGTTAGGTTAGGTTAGGTTAGGTTAGGTTAGGTTAGGTTAGGTTAGGTTAGGTTAGGTTAGGTTAGGTTAGGTTAGGTTAGGTTAGGTTAGGTTAGGTTAGGTTAGGTTAGGTTAGGTTAGGTTAGGTTAGGTTAGGTTAGGTTAGGTTAGGTTAGGTTAGGTTAGGTTAGGTTAGGTTAGGTTAGGTTAGGTTAGGTTAGGTTAGGTTAGGTTAGGTTAGGTTAGGTTAGGTTAGGTTAGGTTAGGTTAGGTTAGGTTAGGTTAGGTTAGGTTAGGTTAGGTTAGGTTAGGTTAGGTTAGGTTAGGTTAGGTTAGGTTAGGTTAGGTTAGGTTAGGTTAGGTTAGGTTAGGTTAGGTTAGGTTAGGTTAGGTTAGGTTAGGTTAGGTTAGGTTAGGTTAGGTTAGGTTAGGTTAGGTTAGGTTAGGTTAGGTTAGGTTAGGTTAGGTTAGGTTAGGTTAGGTTAGGTTAGGTTAGGTTAGGTTAGGTTAGGTTAGGTTAGGTTAGGTTAGGTTAGGTTAGGTTAGGTTAGGTTAGGTTAGGTTAGGTTAGGTTAGGTTAGGTTAGGTTAGGTTAGGTTAGGTTAGGTTAGGTTAGGTTAGGTTAGGTTAGGTTAGGTTAGGTTAGGTTAGGTTAGGTTAGGTTAGGTTAGGTTAGGTTAGGTTAGGTTAGGTTAGGTTAGGTTAGGTTAGGTTAGGTTAGGTTAGGTTAGGTTAGGTTAGGTTAGGTTAGGTTAGGTTAGGTTAGGTTAGGTTAGGTTAGGTTAGGTTAGGTTAGGTTAGGTTAGGTTAGGTTAGGTTAGGTTAGGTTAGGTTAGGTTAGGTTAGGTTAGGTTAGGTTAGGTTAGGTTAGGTTAGGTTAGGTTAGGTTAGGTTAGGTTAGGTTAGGTTAGGTTAGGTTAGGTTAGGTTAGGTTAGGTTAGGTTAGGTTAGGTTAGGTTAGGTTAGGTTAGGTTAGGTTAGGTTAGGTTAGGTTAGGTTAGGTTAGGTTAGGTTAGGTTAGGTTAGGTTAGGTTAGGTTAGGTTAGGTTAGGTTAGGTTAGGTTAGGTTAGGTTAGGTTAGGTTAGGTTAGGTTAGGTTAGGTTAGGTTAGGTTAGGTTAGGTTAGGTTAGGTTAGGTTAGGTTAGGTTAGGTTAGGTTAGGTTAGGTTAGGTTAGGTTAGGTTAGGTTAGGTTAGGTTAGGTTAGGTTAGGTTAGGTTAGGTTAGGTTAGGTTAGGTTAGGTTAGGTTAGGTTAGGTTAGGTTAGGTTAGGTTAGGTTAGGTTAGGTTAGGTTAGGTTAGGTTAGGTTAGGTTAGGTTAGGTTAGGTTAGGTTAGGTTAGGTTAGGTTAGGTTAGGTTAGGTTAGGTTAGGTTAGGTTAGGTTAGGTTAGGTTAGGTTAGGTTAGGTTAGGTTAGGTTAGGTTAGGTTAGGTTAGGTTAGGTTAGGTTAGGTTAGGTTAGGTTAGGTTAGGTTAGGTTAGGTTAGGTTAGGTTAGGTTAGGTTAGGTTAGGTTAGGTTAGGTTAGGTTAGGTTAGGTTAGGTTAGGTTAGGTTAGGTTAGGTTAGGTTAGGTTAGGTTAGGTTAGGTTAGGTTAGGTTAGGTTAGGTTAGGTTAGGTTAGGTTAGGTTAGGTTAGGTTAGGTTAGGTTAGGTTAGGTTAGGTTAGGTTAGGTTAGGTTAGGTTAGGTTAGGTTAGGTTAGGTTAGGTTAGGTTAGGTTAGGTTAGGTTAGGTTAGGTTAGGTTAGGTTAGGTTAGGTTAGGTTAGGTTAGGTTAGGTTAGGTTAGGTTAGGTTAGGTTAGGTTAGGTTAGGTTAGGTTAGGTTAGGTTAGGTTAGGTTAGGTTAGGTTAGGTTAGGTTAGGTTAGGTTAGGTTAGGTTAGGTTAGGTTAGGTTAGGTTAGGTTAGGTTAGGTTAGGTTAGGTTAGGTTAGGTTAGGTTAGGTTAGGTTAGGTTAGGTTAGGTTAGGTTAGGTTAGGTTAGGTTAGGTTAGGTTAGGTTAGGTTAGGTTAGGTTAGGTTAGGTTAGGTTAGGTTAGGTTAGGTTAGGTTAGGTTAGGTTAGGTTAGGTTAGGTTAGGTTAGGTTAGGTTAGGTTAGGTTAGGTTAGGTTAGGTTAGGTTAGGTTAGGTTAGGTTAGGTTAGGTTAGGTTAGGTTAGGTTAGGTTAGGTTAGGTTAGGTTAGGTTAGGTTAGGTTAGGTTAGGTTAGGTTAGGTTAGGTTAGGTTAGGTTAGGTTAGGTTAGGTTAGGTTAGGTTAGGTTAGGTTAGGTTAGGTTAGGTTAGGTTAGGTTAGGTTAGGTTAGGTTAGGTTAGGTTAGGTTAGGTTAGGTTAGGTTAGGTTAGGTTAGGTTAGGTTAGGTTAGGTTAGGTTAGGTTAGGTTAGGTTAGGTTAGGTTAGGTTAGGTTAGGTTAGGTTAGGTTAGGTTAGGTTAGGTTAGGTTAGGTTAGGTTAGGTTAGGTTAGGTTAGGTTAGGTTAGGTTAGGTTAGGTTAGGTTAGGTTAGGTTAGGTTAGGTTAGGTTAGGTTAGGTTAGGTTAGGTTAGGTTAGGTTAGGTTAGGTTAGGTTAGGTTAGGTTAGGTTAGGTTAGGTTAGGTTAGGTTAGGTTAGGTTAGGTTAGGTTAGGTTAGGTTAGGTTAGGTTAGGTTAGGTTAGGTTAGGTTAGGTTAGGTTAGGTTAGGTTAGGTTAGGTTAGGTTAGGTTAGGTTAGGTTAGGTTAGGTTAGGTTAGGTTAGGTTAGGTTAGGTTAGGTTAGGTTAGGTTAGGTTAGGTTAGGTTAGGTTAGGTTAGGTTAGGTTAGGTTAGGTTAGGTTAGGTTAGGTTAGGTTAGGTTAGGTTAGGTTAGGTTAGGTTAGGTTAGGTTAGGTTAGGTTAGGTTAGGTTAGGTTAGGTTAGGTTAGGTTAGGTTAGGTTAGGTTAGGTTAGGTTAGGTTAGGTTAGGTTAGGTTAGGTTAGGTTAGGTTAGGTTAGGTTAGGTTAGGTTAGGTTAGGTTAGGTTAGGTTAGGTTAGGTTAGGTTAGGTTAGGTTAGGTTAGGTTAGGTTAGGTTAGGTTAGGTTAGGTTAGGTTAGGTTAGGTTAGGTTAGGTTAGGTTAGGTTAGGTTAGGTTAGGTTAGGTTAGGTTAGGTTAGGTTAGGTTAGGTTAGGTTAGGTTAGGTTAGGTTAGGTTAGGTTAGGTTAGGTTAGGTTAGGTTAGGTTAGGTTAGGTTAGGTTAGGTTAGGTTAGGTTAGGTTAGGTTAGGTTAGGTTAGGTTAGGTTAGGTTAGGTTAGGTTAGGTTAGGTTAGGTTAGGTTAGGTTAGGTTAGGTTAGGTTAGGTTAGGTTAGGTTAGGTTAGGTTAGGTTAGGTTAGGTTAGGTTAGGTTAGGTTAGGTTAGGTTAGGTTAGGTTAGGTTAGGTTAGGTTAGGTTAGGTTAGGTTAGGTTAGGTTAGGTTAGGTTAGGTTAGGTTAGGTTAGGTTAGGTTAGGTTAGGTTAGGTTAGGTTAGGTTAGGTTAGGTTAGGTTAGGTTAGGTTAGGTTAGGTTAGGTTAGGTTAGGTTAGGTTAGGTTAGGTTAGGTTAGGTTAGGTTAGGTTAGGTTAGGTTAGGTTAGGTTAGGTTAGGTTAGGTTAGGTTAGGTTAGGTTAGGTTAGGTTAGGTTAGGTTAGGTTAGGTTAGGTTAGGTTAGGTTAGGTTAGGTTAGGTTAGGTTAGGTTAGGTTAGGTTAGGTTAGGTTAGGTTAGGTTAGGTTAGGTTAGGTTAGGTTAGGTTAGGTTAGGTTAGGTTAGGTTAGGTTAGGTTAGGTTAGGTTAGGTTAGGTTAGGTTAGGTTAGGTTAGGTTAGGTTAGGTTAGGTTAGGTTAGGTTAGGTTAGGTTAGGTTAGGTTAGGTTAGGTTAGGTTAGGTTAGGTTAGGTTAGGTTAGGTTAGGTTAGGTTAGGTTAGGTTAGGTTAGGTTAGGTTAGGTTAGGTTAGGTTAGGTTAGGTTAGGTTAGGTTAGGTTAGGTTAGGTTAGGTTAGGTTAGGTTAGGTTAGGTTAGGTTAGGTTAGGTTAGGTTAGGTTAGGTTAGGTTAGGTTAGGTTAGGTTAGGTTAGGTTAGGTTAGGTTAGGTTAGGTTAGGTTAGGTTAGGTTAGGTTAGGTTAGGTTAGGTTAGGTTAGGTTAGGTTAGGTTAGGTTAGGTTAGGTTAGGTTAGGTTAGGTTAGGTTAGGTTAGGTTAGGTTAGGTTAGGTTAGGTTAGGTTAGGTTAGGTTAGGTTAGGTTAGGTTAGGTTAGGTTAGGTTAGGTTAGGTTAGGTTAGGTTAGGTTAGGTTAGGTTAGGTTAGGTTAGGTTAGGTTAGGTTAGGTTAGGTTAGGTTAGGTTAGGTTAGGTTAGGTTAGGTTAGGTTAGGTTAGGTTAGGTTAGGTTAGGTTAGGTTAGGTTAGGTTAGGTTAGGTTAGGTTAGGTTAGGTTAGGTTAGGTTAGGTTAGGTTAGGTTAGGTTAGGTTAGGTTAGGTTAGGTTAGGTTAGGTTAGGTTAGGTTAGGTTAGGTTAGGTTAGGTTAGGTTAGGTTAGGTTAGGTTAGGTTAGGTTAGGTTAGGTTAGGTTAGGTTAGGTTAGGTTAGGTTAGGTTAGGTTAGGTTAGGTTAGGTTAGGTTAGGTTAGGTTAGGTTAGGTTAGGTTAGGTTAGGTTAGGTTAGGTTAGGTTAGGTTAGGTTAGGTTAGGTTAGGTTAGGTTAGGTTAGGTTAGGTTAGGTTAGGTTAGGTTAGGTTAGGTTAGGTTAGGTTAGGTTAGGTTAGGTTAGGTTAGGTTAGGTTAGGTTAGGTTAGGTTAGGTTAGGTTAGGTTAGGTTAGGTTAGGTTAGGTTAGGTTAGGTTAGGTTAGGTTAGGTTAGGTTAGGTTAGGTTAGGTTAGGTTAGGTTAGGTTAGGTTAGGTTAGGTTAGGTTAGGTTAGGTTAGGTTAGGTTAGGTTAGGTTAGGTTAGGTTAGGTTAGGTTAGGTTAGGTTAGGTTAGGTTAGGTTAGGTTAGGTTAGGTTAGGTTAGGTTAGGTTAGGTTAGGTTAGGTTAGGTTAGGTTAGGTTAGGTTAGGTTAGGTTAGGTTAGGTTAGGTTAGGTTAGGTTAGGTTAGGTTAGGTTAGGTTAGGTTAGGTTAGGTTAGGTTAGGTTAGGTTAGGTTAGGTTAGGTTAGGTTAGGTTAGGTTAGGTTAGGTTAGGTTAGGTTAGGTTAGGTTAGGTTAGGTTAGGTTAGGTTAGGTTAGGTTAGGTTAGGTTAGGTTAGGTTAGGTTAGGTTAGGTTAGGTTAGGTTAGGTTAGGTTAGGTTAGGTTAGGTTAGGTTAGGTTAGGTTAGGTTAGGTTAGGTTAGGTTAGGTTAGGTTAGGTTAGGTTAGGTTAGGTTAGGTTAGGTTAGGTTAGGTTAGGTTAGGTTAGGTTAGGTTAGGTTAGGTTAGGTTAGGTTAGGTTAGGTTAGGTTAGGTTAGGTTAGGTTAGGTTAGGTTAGGTTAGGTTAGGTTAGGTTAGGTTAGGTTAGGTTAGGTTAGGTTAGGTTAGGTTAGGTTAGGTTAGGTTAGGTTAGGTTAGGTTAGGTTAGGTTAGGTTAGGTTAGGTTAGGTTAGGTTAGGTTAGGTTAGGTTAGGTTAGGTTAGGTTAGGTTAGGTTAGGTTAGGTTAGGTTAGGTTAGGTTAGGTTAGGTTAGGTTAGGTTAGGTTAGGTTAGGTTAGGTTAGGTTAGGTTAGGTTAGGTTAGGTTAGGTTAGGTTAGGTTAGGTTAGGTTAGGTTAGGTTAGGTTAGGTTAGGTTAGGTTAGGTTAGGTTAGGTTAGGTTAGGTTAGGTTAGGTTAGGTTAGGTTAGGTTAGGTTAGGTTAGGTTAGGTTAGGTTAGGTTAGGTTAGGTTAGGTTAGGTTAGGTTAGGTTAGGTTAGGTTAGGTTAGGTTAGGTTAGGTTAGGTTAGGTTAGGTTAGGTTAGGTTAGGTTAGGTTAGGTTAGGTTAGGTTAGGTTAGGTTAGGTTAGGTTAGGTTAGGTTAGGTTAGGTTAGGTTAGGTTAGGTTAGGTTAGGTTAGGTTAGGTTAGGTTAGGTTAGGTTAGGTTAGGTTAGGTTAGGTTAGGTTAGGTTAGGTTAGGTTAGGTTAGGTTAGGTTAGGTTAGGTTAGGTTAGGTTAGGTTAGGTTAGGTTAGGTTAGGTTAGGTTAGGTTAGGTTAGGTTAGGTTAGGTTAGGTTAGGTTAGGTTAGGTTAGGTTAGGTTAGGTTAGGTTAGGTTAGGTTAGGTTAGGTTAGGTTAGGTTAGGTTAGGTTAGGTTAGGTTAGGTTAGGTTAGGTTAGGTTAGGTTAGGTTAGGTTAGGTTAGGTTAGGTTAGGTTAGGTTAGGTTAGGTTAGGTTAGGTTAGGTTAGGTTAGGTTAGGTTAGGTTAGGTTAGGTTAGGTTAGGTTAGGTTAGGTTAGGTTAGGTTAGGTTAGGTTAGGTTAGGTTAGGTTAGGTTAGGTTAGGTTAGGTTAGGTTAGGTTAGGTTAGGTTAGGTTAGGTTAGGTTAGGTTAGGTTAGGTTAGGTTAGGTTAGGTTAGGTTAGGTTAGGTTAGGTTAGGTTAGGTTAGGTTAGGTTAGGTTAGGTTAGGTTAGGTTAGGTTAGGTTAGGTTAGGTTAGGTTAGGTTAGGTTAGGTTAGGTTAGGTTAGGTTAGGTTAGGTTAGGTTAGGTTAGGTTAGGTTAGGTTAGGTTAGGTTAGGTTAGGTTAGGTTAGGTTAGGTTAGGTTAGGTTAGGTTAGGTTAGGTTAGGTTAGGTTAGGTTAGGTTAGGTTAGGTTAGGTTAGGTTAGGTTAGGTTAGGTTAGGTTAGGTTAGGTTAGGTTAGGTTAGGTTAGGTTAGGTTAGGTTAGGTTAGGTTAGGTTAGGTTAGGTTAGGTTAGGTTAGGTTAGGTTAGGTTAGGTTAGGTTAGGTTAGGTTAGGTTAGGTTAGGTTAGGTTAGGTTAGGTTAGGTTAGGTTAGGTTAGGTTAGGTTAGGTTAGGTTAGGTTAGGTTAGGTTAGGTTAGGTTAGGTTAGGTTAGGTTAGGTTAGGTTAGGTTAGGTTAGGTTAGGTTAGGTTAGGTTAGGTTAGGTTAGGTTAGGTTAGGTTAGGTTAGGTTAGGTTAGGTTAGGTTAGGTTAGGTTAGGTTAGGTTAGGTTAGGTTAGGTTAGGTTAGGTTAGGTTAGGATAGGTTAGGTTAGGTTAGGTTAGGTTAGGTTAGGTTAGGTTAGGTTAGGTTAGGTTAGGTTAGGTTAGGTTAGGTTAGGTTAGGTTAGGTTAGGTTAGGTTAGGTTAGGTTAGGTTAGGTTAGGTTAGGTTAGGTTAGGTTAGGTTAGGTTAGGTTAGGTTAGGTTAGGTTAGGTTAGGTTAGGTTAGGTTAGGTTAGGTTAGGTTAGGTTAGGTTAGGTTAGGTTAGGTTAGGTTAGGTTAGGTTAGGTTAGGTTAGGTTAGGTTAGGTTAGGTTAGGTTAGGTTAGGTTAGGTTAGGTTAGGTTAGGTTAGGTTAGGTTAGGTTAGGTTAGGTTAGGTTAGGTTAGGTTAGGTTAGGTTAGGTTAGGTTAGGTTAGGTTAGGTTAGGTTAGGTTAGGTTAGGTTAGGTTAGGTTAGGTTAGGTTAGGTTAGGTTAGGTTAGGTTAGGTTAGGTTAGGTTAGGTTAGGTTAGGTTAGGTTAGGTTAGGTTAGGTTAGGTTAGGTTAGGTTAGGTTAGGTTAGGTTAGGTTAGGTTAGGTTAGGTTAGGTTAGGTTAGGTTAGGTTAGGTTAGGTTAGGTTAGGTTAGGTTAGGTTAGGTTAGGTTAGGTTAGGTTAGGTTAGGTTAGGTTAGGTTAGGTTAGGTTAGGTTAGGTTAGGTTAGGTTAGGTTAGGTTAGGTTAGGTTAGGTTAGGTTAGGTTAGGTTAGGTTAGGTTAGGTTAGGTTAGGTTAGGTTAGGTTAGGTTAGGTTAGGTTAGGTTAGGTTAGGTTAGGTTAGGTTAGGTTAGGTTAGGTTAGGTTAGGTTAGGTTAGGTTAGGTTAGGTTAGGTTAGGTTAGGTTAGGTTAGGTTAGGTTAGGTTAGGTTAGGTTAGGTTAGGTTAGGTTAGGTTAGGTTAGGTTAGGTTAGGTTAGGTTAGGTTAGGTTAGGTTAGGTTAGGTTAGGTTAGGTTAGGTTAGGTTAGGTTAGGTTAGGTTAGGTTAGGTTAGGTTAGGTTAGGTTAGGTTAGGTTAGGTTAGGTTAGGTTAGGTTAGGTTAGGTTAGGTTAGGTTAGGTTAGGTTAGGTTAGGTTAGGTTAGGTTAGGTTAGGTTAGGTTAGGTTAGGTTAGGTTAGGTTAGGTTAGGTTAGGTTAGGTTAGGTTAGGTTAGGTTAGGTTAGGTTAGGTTAGGTTAGGTTAGGTTAGGTTAGGTTAGGTTAGGTTAGGTTAGGTTAGGTTAGGTTAGGTTAGGTTAGGTTAGGTTAGGTTAGGTTAGGTTAGGTTAGGTTAGGTTAGGTTAGGTTAGGTTAGGTTAGGTTAGGTTAGGTTAGGTTAGGTTAGGTTAGGTTAGGTTAGGTTAGGTTAGGTTAGGTTAGGTTAGGTTAGGTTAGGTTAGGTTAGGTTAGGTTAGGTTAGGTTAGGTTAGGTTAGGTTAGGTTAGGTTAGGTTAGGTTAGGTTAGGTTAGGTTAGGTTAGGTTAGGTTAGGTTAGGTTAGGTTAGGTTAGGTTAGGTTAGGTTAGGTTAGGTTAGGTTAGGTTAGGTTAGGTTAGGTTAGGTTAGGTTAGGTTAGGTTAGGTTAGGTTAGGTTAGGTTAGGTTAGGTTAGGTTAGGTTAGGTTAGGTTAGGTTAGGTTAGGTTAGGTTAGGTTAGGTTAGGTTAGGTTAGGTTAGGTTAGGTTAGGTTAGGTTAGGTTAGGTTAGGTTAGGTTAGGTTAGGTTAGGTTAGGTTAGGTTAGGTTAGGTTAGGTTAGGTTAGGTTAGGTTAGGTTAGGTTAGGTTAGGTTAGGTTAGGTTAGGTTAGGTTAGGTTAGGTTAGGTTAGGTTAGGTTAGGTTAGGTTAGGTTAGGTTAGGTTAGGTTAGGTTAGGTTAGGTTAGGTTAGGTTAGGTTAGGTTAGGTTAGGTTAGGTTAGGTTAGGTTAGGTTAGGTTAGGTTAGGTTAGGTTAGGTTAGGTTAGGTTAGGTTAGGTTAGGTTAGGTTAGGTTAGGTTAGGTTAGGTTAGGTTAGGTTAGGTTAGGTTAGGTTAGGTTAGGTTAGGTTAGGTTAGGTTAGGTTAGGTTAGGTTAGGTTAGGTTAGGTTAGGTTAGGTTAGGTTAGGTTAGGTTAGGTTAGGTTAGGTTAGGTTAGGTTAGGTTAGGTTAGGTTAGGTTAGGTTAGGTTAGGTTAGGTTAGGTTAGGTTAGGTTAGGTTAGGTTAGGTTAGGTTAGGTTAGGTTAGGTTAGGTTAGGTTAGGTTAGGTTAGGTTAGGTTAGGTTAGGTTAGGTTAGGTTAGGTTAGGTTAGGTTAGGTTAGGTTAGGTTAGGTTAGGTTAGGTTAGGTTAGGTTAGGTTAGGTTAGGTTAGGTTAGGTTAGGTTAGGTTAGGTTAGGTTAGGTTAGGTTAGGTTAGGTTAGGTTAGGTTAGGTTAGGTTAGGTTAGGTTAGGTTAGGTTAGGTTAGGTTAGGTTAGGTTAGGTTAGGTTAGGTTAGGTTAGGTTAGGTTAGGTTAGGTTAGGTTAGGTTAGGTTAGGTTAGGTTAGGTTAGGTTAGGTTAGGTTAGGTTAGGTTAGGTTAGGTTAGGTTAGGTTAGGTTAGGTTAGGTTAGGTTAGGTTAGGTTAGGTTAGGTTAGGTTAGGTTAGGTTAGGTTAGGTTAGGTTAGGTTAGGTTAGGTTAGGTTAGGTTAGGTTAGGTTAGGTTAGGTTAGGTTAGGTTAGGTTAGGTTAGGTTAGGTTAGGTTAGGTTAGGTTAGGTTAGGTTAGGTTAGGTTAGGTTAGGTTAGGTTAGGTTAGGTTAGGTTAGGTTAGGTTAGGTTAGGTTAGGTTAGGTTAGGTTAGGTTAGGTTAGGTTAGGTTAGGTTAGGTTAGGTTAGGTTAGGTTAGGTTAGGTTAGGTTAGGTTAGGTTAGGTTAGGTTAGGTTAGGTTAGGTTAGGTTAGGTTAGGTTAGGTTAGGTTAGGTTAGGTTAGGTTAGGTTAGGTTAGGTTAGGTTAGGTTAGGTTAGGTTAGGTTAGGTTAGGTTAGGTTAGGTTAGGTTAGGTTAGGTTAGGTTAGGTTAGGTTAGGTTAGGTTAGGTTAGGTTAGGTTAGGTTAGGTTAGGTTAGGTTAGGTTAGGTTAGGTTAGGTTAGGTTAGGTTAGGTTAGGTTAGGTTAGGTTAGGTTAGGTTAGGTTAGGTTAGGTTAGGTTAGGTTAGGTTAGGTTAGGTTAGGTTAGGTTAGGTTAGGTTAGGTTAGGTTAGGTTAGGTTAGGTTAGGTTAGGTTAGGTTAGGTTAGGTTAGGTTAGGTTAGGTTAGGTTAGGTTAGGTTAGGTTAGGTTAGGTTAGGTTAGGTTAGGTTAGGTTAGGTTAGGTTAGGTTAGGTTAGGTTAGGTTAGGTTAGGTTAGGTTAGGTTAGGTTAGGTTAGGTTAGGTTAGGTTAGGTTAGGTTAGGTTAGGTTAGGTTAGGTTAGGTTAGGTTAGGTTAGGTTAGGTTAGGTTAGGTTAGGTTAGGTTAGGTTAGGTTAGGTTAGGTTAGGTTAGGTTAGGTTAGGTTAGGTTAGGTTAGGTTAGGTTAGGTTAGGTTAGGTTAGGTTAGGTTAGGTTAGGTTAGGTTAGGTTAGGTTAGGTTAGGTTAGGTTAGGTTAGGTTAGGTTAGGTTAGGTTAGGTTAGGTTAGGTTAGGTTAGGTTAGGTTAGGTTAGGTTAGGTTAGGTTAGGTTAGGTTAGGTTAGGTTAGGTTAGGTTAGGTTAGGTTAGGTTAGGTTAGGTTAGGTTAGGTTAGGTTAGGTTAGGTTAGGTTAGGTTAGGTTAGGTTAGGTTAGGTTAGGTTAGGTTAGGTTAGGTTAGGTTAGGTTAGGTTAGGTTAGGTTAGGTTAGGTTAGGTTAGGTTAGGTTAGGTTAGGTTAGGTTAGGTTAGGTTAGGTTAGGTTAGGTTAGGTTAGGTTAGGTTAGGTTAGGTTGGTTAGGTTAGGTTAGGTTAGGTTAGGTTAGGTTAGGTTAGGTTAGGTTAGGTTAGGTTAGGTTAGGTTAGGTTAGGTTAGGTTAGGTTAGGTTAGGTTAGGTTAGGTTAGGTTAGGTTAGGTTAGGTTAGGTTAGGTTAGGTTAGGTTAGGTTAGGTTAGGTTAGGTTAGGTTAGGTTAGGTTAGGTTAGGTTAGGTTAGGTTAGGTTAGGTTAGGTTAGGTTAGGTTAGGTTAGGTTAGGTTAGGTTAGGTTAGGTTAGGTTAGGTTAGGTTAGGTTAGGTTAGGTTAGGTTAGGTTAGGTTAGGTTAGGTTAGGTTAGGTTAGGTTAGGTTAGGTTAGGTTAGGTTAGGTTAGGTTAGGTTAGGTTAGGTTAGGTTAGGTTAGGTTAGGTTAGGTTAGGTTAGGTTAGGTTAGGTTAGGTTAGGTTAGGTTAGGTTAGGTTAGGTTAGGTTAGGTTAGGTTAGGTTAGGTTAGGTTAGGTTAGGTTAGGTTAGGTTAGGTTAGGTTAGGTTAGGTTAGGTTAGGTTAGGTTAGGTTAGGTTAGGTTAGGTTAGGTTAGGTTAGGTTAGGTTAGGTTAGGTTAGGTTAGGTTAGGTTAGGTTAGGTTAGGTTAGGTTAGGTTAGGTTAGGTTAGGTTAGGTTAGGTTAGGTTAGGTTAGGTTAGGTTAGGTTAGGTTAGGTTAGGTTAGGTTAGGTTAGGTTAGGTTAGGTTAGGTTAGGTTAGGTTAGGTTAGGTTAGGTTAGGTTAGGTTAGGTTAGGTTAGGTTAGGTTAGGTTAGGTTAGGTTAGGTTAGGTTAGGTTAGGTTAGGTTAGGTTAGGTTAGGTTAGGTTAGGTTAGGTTAGGTTAGGTTAGGTTAGGTTAGGTTAGGTTAGGTTAGGTTAGGTTAGGTTAGGTTAGGTTAGGTTAGGTTAGGTTAGGTTAGGTTAGGTTAGGTTAGGTTAGGTTAGGTTAGGTTAGGTTAGGTTAGGTTAGGTTAGGTTAGGTTAGGTTAGGTTAGGTTAGGTTAGGTTAGGTTAGGTTAGGTTAGGTTAGGTTAGGTTAGGTTAGGTTAGGTTAGGTTAGGTTAGGTTAGGTTAGGTTAGGTTAGGTTAGGTTAGGTTAGGTTAGGTTAGGTTAGGTTAGGTTAGGTTAGGTTAGGTTAGGTTAGGTTAGGTTAGGTTAGGTTAGGTTAGGTTAGGTTAGGTTAGGTTAGGTTAGGTTAGGTTAGGTTAGGTTAGGTTAGGTTAGGTTAGGTTAGGTTAGGTTAGGTTAGGTTAGGTTAGGTTAGGTTAGGTTAGGTTAGGTTAGGTTAGGTTAGGTTAGGTTAGGTTAGGTTAGGTTAGGTTAGGTTAGGTTAGGTTAGGTTAGGTTAGGTTAGGTTAGGTTAGGTTAGGTTAGGTTAGGTTAGGTTAGGTTAGGTTAGGTTAGGTTAGGTTAGGTTAGGTTAGGTTAGGTTAGGTTAGGTTAGGTTAGGTTAGGTTAGGTTAGGTTAGGTTAGGTTAGGTTAGGTTAGGTTAGGTTAGGTTAGGTTAGGTTAGGTTAGGTTAGGTTAGGTTAGGTTAGGTTAGGTTAGGTTAGGTTAGGTTAGGTTAGGTTAGGTTAGGTTAGGTTAGGTTAGGTTAGGTTAGGTTAGGTTAGGTTAGGTTAGGTTAGGTTAGGTTAGGTTAGGTTAGGTTAGGTTAGGTTAGGTTAGGTTAGGTTAGGTTAGGTTAGGTTAGGTTAGGTTAGGTTAGGTTAGGTTAGGTTAGGTTAGGTTAGGTTAGGTTAGGTTAGGTTAGGTTAGGTTAGGTTAGGTTAGGTTAGGTTAGGTTAGGTTAGGTTAGGTTAGGTTAGGTTAGGTTAGGTTAGGTTAGGTTAGGTTAGGTTAGGTTAGGTTAGGTTAGGTTAGGTTAGGTTAGGTTAGGTTAGGTTAGGTTAGGTTAGGTTAGGTTAGGTTAGGTTAGGTTAGGTTAGGTTAGGTTAGGTTAGGTTAGGTTAGGTTAGGTTAGGTTAGGTTAGGTTAGGTTAGGTTAGGTTAGGTTAGGTTAGGTTAGGTTAGGTTAGGTTAGGTTAGGTTAGGTTAGGTTAGGTTAGGTTAGGTTAGGTTAGGTTAGGTTAGGTTAGGTTAGGTTAGGTTAGGTTAGGTTAGGTTAGGTTAGGTTAGGTTAGGTTAGGTTAGGTTAGGTTAGGTTAGGTTAGGTTAGGTTAGGTTAGGTTAGGTTAGGTTAGGTTAGGTTAGGTTAGGTTAGGTTAGGTTAGGTTAGGTTAGGTTAGGTTAGGTTAGGTTAGGTTAGGTTAGGTTAGGTTAGGTTAGGTTAGGTTAGGTTAGGTTAGGTTAGGTTAGGTTAGGTTAGGTTAGGTTAGGTTAGGTTAGGTTAGGTTAGGTTAGGTTAGGTTAGGTTAGGTTAGGTTAGGTTAGGTTAGGTTAGGTTAGGTTAGGTTAGGTTAGGTTAGGTTAGGTTAGGTTAGGTTAGGTTAGGTTAGGTTAGGTTAGGTTAGGTTAGGTTAGGTTAGGTTAGGTTAGGTTAGGTTAGGTTAGGTTAGGTTAGGTTAGGTTAGGTTAGGTTAGGTTAGGTTAGGTTAGGTTAGGTTAGGTTAGGTTAGGTTAGGTTAGGTTAGGTTAGGTTAGGTTAGGTTAGGTTAGGTTAGGTTAGGTTAGGTTAGGTTAGGTTAGGTTAGGTTAGGTTAGGTTAGGTTAGGTTAGGTTAGGTTAGGTTAGGTTAGGTTAGGTTAGGTTAGGTTAGGTTAGGTTAGGTTAGGTTAGGTTAGGTTAGGTTAGGTTAGGTTAGGTTAGGTTAGGTTAGGTTAGGTTAGGTTAGGTTAGGTTAGGTTAGGTTAGGTTAGGTTAGGTTAGGTTAGGTTAGGTTAGGTTAGGTTAGGTTAGGTTAGGTTAGGTTAGGTTAGGTTAGGTTAGGTTAGGTTAGGTTAGGTTAGGTTAGGTTAGGTTAGGTTAGGTTAGGTTAGGTTAGGTTAGGTTAGGTTAGGTTAGGTTAGGTTAGGTTAGGTTAGGTTAGGTTAGGTTAGGTTAGGTTAGGTTAGGTTAGGTTAGGTTAGGTTAGGTTAGGTTAGGTTAGGTTAGGTTAGGTTAGGTTAGGTTAGGTTAGGTTAGGTTAGGTTAGGTTAGGTTAGGTTAGGTTAGGTTAGGTTAGGTTAGGTTAGGTTAGGTTAGGTTAGGTTAGGTTAGGTTAGGTTAGGTTAGGTTAGGTTAGGTTAGGTTAGGTTAGGTTAGGTTAGGTTAGGTTAGGTTAGGTTAGGTTAGGTTAGGTTAGGTTAGGTTAGGTTAGGTTAGGTTAGGTTAGGTTAGGTTAGGTTAGGTTAGGTTAGGTTAGGTTAGGTTAGGTTAGGTTAGGTTAGGTTAGGTTAGGTTAGGTTAGGTTAGGTTAGGTTAGGTTAGGTTAGGTTAGGTTAGGTTAGGTTAGGTTAGGTTAGGTTAGGTTAGGTTAGGTTAGGTTAGGTTAGGTTAGGTTAGGTTAGGTTAGGTTAGGTTAGGTTAGGTTAGGTTAGGTTAGGTTAGGTTAGGTTAGGTTAGGTTAGGTTAGGTTAGGTTAGGTTAGGTTAGGTTAGGTTAGGTTAGGTTAGGTTAGGTTAGGTTAGGTTAGGTTAGGTTAGGTTAGGTTAGGTTAGGTTAGGTTAGGTTAGGTTAGGTTAGGTTAGGTTAGGTTAGGTTAGGTTAGGTTAGGTTAGGTTAGGTTAGGTTAGGTTAGGTTAGGTTAGGTTAGGTTAGGTTAGGTTAGGTTAGGTTAGGTTAGGTTAGGTTAGGTTAGGTTAGGTTAGGTTAGGTTAGGTTAGGTTAGGTTAGGTTAGGTTAGGTTAGGTTAGGTTAGGTTAGGTTAGGTTAGGTTAGGTTAGGTTAGGTTAGGTTAGGTTAGGTTAGGTTAGGTTAGGTTAGGTTAGGTTAGGTTAGGTTAGGTTAGGTTAGGTTAGGTTAGGTTAGGTTAGGTTAGGTTAGGTTAGGTTAGGTTAGGTTAGGTTAGGTTAGGTTAGGTTAGGTTAGGTTAGGTTAGGTTAGGTTAGGTTAGGTTAGGTTAGGTTAGGTTAGGTTAGGTTAGGTTAGGTTAGGTTAGGTTAGGTTAGGTTAGGTTAGGTTAGGTTAGGTTAGGTTAGGTTAGGTTAGGTTAGGTTAGGTTAGGTTAGGTTAGGTTAGGTTAGGTTAGGTTAGGTTAGGTTAGGTTAGGTTAGGTTAGGTTAGGTTAGGTTAGGTTAGGTTAGGTTAGGTTAGGTTAGGTTAGGTTAGGTTAGGTTAGGTTAGGTTAGGTTAGGTTAGGTTAGGTTAGGTTAGGTTAGGTTAGGTTAGGTTAGGTTAGGTTAGGTTAGGTTAGGTTAGGTTAGGTTAGGTTAGGTTAGGTTAGGTTAGGTTAGGTTAGGTTAGGTTAGGTTAGGTTAGGTTAGGTTAGGTTAGGTTAGGTTAGGTTAGGTTAGGTTAGGTTAGGTTAGGTTAGGTTAGGTTAGGTTAGGTTAGGTTAGGTTAGGTTAGGTTAGGTTAGGTTAGGTTAGGTTAGGTTAGGTTAGGTTAGGTTAGGTTAGGTTAGGTTAGGTTAGGTTAGGTTAGGTTAGGTTAGGTTAGGTTAGGTTAGGTTAGGTTAGGTTAGGTTAGGTTAGGTTAGGTTAGGTTAGGTTAGGTTAGGTTAGGTTAGGTTAGGTTAGGTTAGGTTAGGTTAGGTTAGGTTAGGTTAGGTTAGGTTAGGTTAGGTTAGGTTAGGTTAGGTTAGGTTAGGTTAGGTTAGGTTAGGTTAGGTTAGGTTAGGTTAGGTTAGGTTAGGTTAGGTTAGGTTAGGTTAGGTTAGGTTAGGTTAGGTTAGGTTAGGTTAGGTTAGGTTAGGTTAGGTTAGGTTAGGTTAGGTTAGGTTAGGTTAGGTTAGGTTAGGTTAGGTTAGGTTAGGTTAGGTTAGGTTAGGTTAGGTTAGGTTAGGTTAGGTTAGGTTAGGTTAGGTTAGGTTAGGTTAGGTTAGGTTAGGTTAGGTTAGGTTAGGTTAGGTTAGGTTAGGTTAGGTTAGGTTAGGTTAGGTTAGGTTAGGTTAGGTTAGGTTAGGTTAGGTTAGGTTAGGTTAGGTTAGGTTAGGTTAGGTTAGGTTAGGTTAGGTTAGGTTAGGTTAGGTTAGGTTAGGTTAGGTTAGGTTAGGTTAGGTTAGGTTAGGTTAGGTTAGGTTAGGTTAGGTTAGGTTAGGTTAGGTTAGGTTAGGTTAGGTTAGGTTAGGTTAGGTTAGGTTAGGTTAGGTTAGGTTAGGTTAGGTTAGGTTAGGTTAGGTTAGGTTAGGTTAGGTTAGGTTAGGTTAGGTTAGGTTAGGTTAGGTTAGGTTAGGTTAGGTTAGGTTAGGTTAGGTTAGGTTAGGTTAGGTTAGGTTAGGTTAGGTTAGGTTAGGTTAGGTTAGGTTAGGTTAGGTTAGGTTAGGTTAGGTTAGGTTAGGTTAGGTTAGGTTAGGTTAGGTTAGGTTAGGTTAGGTTAGGTTAGGTTAGGTTAGGTTAGGTTAGGTTAGGTTAGGTTAGGTTAGGTTAGGTTAGGTTAGGTTAGGTTAGGTTAGGTTAGGTTAGGTTAGGTTAGGTTAGGTTAGGTTAGGTTAGGTTAGGTTAGGTTAGGTTAGGTTAGGTTAGGTTAGGTTAGGTTAGGTTAGGTTAGGTTAGGTTAGGTTAGGTTAGGTTAGGTTAGGTTAGGTTAGGTTAGGTTAGGTTAGGTTAGGTTAGGTTAGGTTAGGTTAGGTTAGGTTAGGTTAGGTTAGGTTAGGTTAGGTTAGGTTAGGTTAGGTTAGGTTAGGTTAGGTTAGGTTAGGTTAGGTTAGGTTAGGTTAGGTTAGGTTAGGTTAGGTTAGGTTAGGTTAGGTTAGGTTAGGTTAGGTTAGGTTAGGTTAGGTTAGGTTAGGTTAGGTTAGGTTAGGTTAGGTTAGGTTAGGTTAGGTTAGGTTAGGTTAGGTTAGGTTAGGTTAGGTTAGGTTAGGTTAGGTTAGGTTAGGTTAGGTTAGGTTAGGTTAGGTTAGGTTAGGTTAGGTTAGGTTAGGTTAGGTTAGGTTAGGTTAGGTTAGGTTAGGTTAGGTTAGGTTAGGTTAGGTTAGGTTAGGTTAGGTTAGGTTAGGTTAGGTTAGGTTAGGTTAGGTTAGGTTAGGTTAGGTTAGGTTAGGTTAGGTTAGGTTAGGTTAGGTTAGGTTAGGTTAGGTTAGGTTAGGTTAGGTTAGGTTAGGTTAGGTTAGGTTAGGTTAGGTTAGGTTAGGTTAGGTTAGGTTAGGTTAGGTTAGGTTAGGTTAGGTTAGGTTAGGTTAGGTTAGGTTAGGTTAGGTTAGGTTAGGTTAGGTTAGGTTAGGTTAGGTTAGGTTAGGTTAGGTTAGGTTAGGTTAGGTTAGGTTAGGTTAGGTTAGGTTAGGTTAGGTTAGGTTAGGTTAGGTTAGGTTAGGTTAGGTTAGGTTAGGTTAGGTTAGGTTAGGTTAGGTTAGGTTAGGTTAGGTTAGGTTAGGTTAGGTTAGGTTAGGTTAGGTTAGGTTAGGTTAGGTTAGGTTAGGTTAGGTTAGGTTAGGTTAGGTTAGGTTAGGTTAGGTTAGGTTAGGTTAGGTTAGGTTAGGTTAGGTTAGGTTAGGTTAGGTTAGGTTAGGTTAGGTTAGGTTAGGTTAGGTTAGGTTAGGTTAGGTTAGGTTAGGTTAGGTTAGGTTAGGTTAGGTTAGGTTAGGTTAGGTTAGGTTAGGTTAGGTTAGGTTAGGTTAGGTTAGGTTAGGTTAGGTTAGGTTAGGTTAGGTTAGGTTAGGTTAGGTTAGGTTAGGTTAGGTTAGGTTAGGTTAGGTTAGGTTAGGTTAGGTTAGGTTAGGTTAGGTTAGGTTAGGTTAGGTTAGGTTAGGTTAGGTTAGGTTAGGTTAGGTTAGGTTAGGTTAGGTTAGGTTAGGTTAGGTTAGGTTAGGTTAGGTTAGGTTAGGTTAGGTTAGGTTAGGTTAGGTTAGGTTAGGTTAGGTTAGGTTAGGTTAGGTTAGGTTAGGTTAGGTTAGGTTAGGTTAGGTTAGGTTAGGTTAGGTTAGGTTAGGTTAGGTTAGGTTAGGTTAGGTTAGGTTAGGTTAGGTTAGGTTAGGTTAGGTTAGGTTAGGTTAGGTTAGGTTAGGTTAGGTTAGGTTAGGTTAGGTTAGGTTAGGTTAGGTTAGGTTAGGTTAGGTTAGGTTAGGTTAGGTTAGGTTAGGTTAGGTTAGGTTAGGTTAGGTTAGGTTAGGTTAGGTTAGGTTAGGTTAGGTTAGGTTAGGTTAGGTTAGGTTAGGTTAGGTTAGGTTAGGTTAGGTTAGGTTAGGTTAGGTTAGGTTAGGTTAGGTTAGGTTAGGTTAGGTTAGGTTAGGTTAGGTTAGGTTAGGTTAGGTTAGGTTAGGTTAGGTTAGGTTAGGTTAGGTTAGGTTAGGTTAGGTTAGGTTAGGTTAGGTTAGGTTAGGTTAGGTTAGGTTAGGTTAGGTTAGGTTAGGTTAGGTTAGGTTAGGTTAGGTTAGGTTAGGTTAGGTTAGGTTAGGTTAGGTTAGGTTAGGTTAGGTTAGGTTAGGTTAGGTTAGGTTAGGTTAGGTTAGGTTAGGTTAGGTTAGGTTAGGTTAGGTTAGGTTAGGTTAGGTTAGGTTAGGTTAGGTTAGGTTAGGTTAGGTTAGGTTAGGTTAGGTTAGGTTAGGTTAGGTTAGGTTAGGTTAGGTTAGGTTAGGTTAGGTTAGGTTAGGTTAGGTTAGGTTAGGTTAGGTTAGGTTAGGTTAGGTTAGGTTAGGTTAGGTTAGCGTTAGGTTAGGTTAGGTTAGGTTAGGTTAGGTTAGGTTAGGTTAGGTTAGGTTAGGTTAGGTTAGGTTAGGTTAGGTTAGGTTAGGTTAGGTTAGGTTAGGTTAGGTTAGGTTAGGTTAGGTTAGGTTAGGTTAGGTTAGGTTAGGTTAGGTTAGGTTAGGTTAGGTTAGGTTAGGTTAGGTTAGGTTAGGTTAGGTTAGGTTAGGTTAGGTTAGGTTAGGTTAGGTTAGGTTAGGTTAGGTTAGGTTAGGTTAGGTTAGGTTAGGTTAGGTTAGGTTAGGTTAGGTTAGGTTAGGTTAGGTTAGGTTAGGTTAGGTTAGGTTAGGTTAGGTTAGGTTAGGTTAGGTTAGGTTAGGTTAGGTTAGGTTAGGTTAGGTTAGGTTAGGTTAGGTTAGGTTAGGTTAGGTTAGGTTAGGTTAGGTTAGGTTAGGTTAGGTTAGGTTAGGTTAGGTTAGGTTAGGTTAGGTTAGGTTAGGTTAGGTTAGGTTAGGTTAGGTTAGGTTAGGTTAGGTTAGGTTAGGTTAGGTTAGGTTAGGTTAGGTTAGGTTAGGTTAGGTTAGGTTAGGTTAGGTTAGGTTAGGTTAGGTTAGGTTAGGTTAGGTTAGGTTAGGTTAGGTTAGGTTAGGTTAGGTTAGGTTAGGTTAGGTTAGGTTAGGTTAGGTTAGGTTAGGTTAGGTTAGGTTAGGTTAGGTTAGGTTAGGTTAGGTTAGGTTAGGTTAGGTTAGGTTAGGTTAGGTTAGGTTAGGTTAGGTTAGGTTAGGTTAGGTTAGGTTAGGTTAGGTTAGGTTAGGTTAGGTTAGGTTAGGTTAGGTTAGGTTAGGTTAGGTTAGGTTAGGTTAGGTTAGGTTAGGTTAGGTTAGGTTAGGTTAGGTTAGGTTAGGTTAGGTTAGGTTAGGTTAGGTTAGGTTAGGTTAGGTTAGGTTAGGTTAGGTTAGGTTAGGTTAGGTTAGGTTAGGTTAGGTTAGGTTAGGTTAGGTTAGGTTAGGTTAGGTTAGGTTAGGTTAGGTTAGGTTAGGTTAGGTTAGGTTAGGTTAGGTTAGGTTAGGTTAGGTTAGGTTAGGTTAGGTTAGGTTAGGTTAGGTTAGGTTAGGTTAGGTTAGGTTAGGTTAGGTTAGGTTAGGTTAGGTTAGGTTAGGTTAGGTTAGGTTAGGTTAGGTTAGGTTAGGTTAGGTTAGGTTAGGTTAGGTTAGGTTAGGTTAGGTTAGGTTAGGTTAGGTTAGGTTAGGTTAGGTTAGGTTAGGTTAGGTTAGGTTAGGTTAGGTTAGGTTAGGTTAGGTTAGGTTAGGTTAGGTTAGGTTAGGTTAGGTTAGGTTAGGTTAGGTTAGGTTAGGTTAGGTTAGGTTAGGTTAGGTTAGGTTAGGTTAGGTTAGGTTAGGTTAGGTTAGGTTAGGTTAGGTTAGGTTAGGTTAGGTTAGGTTAGGTTAGGTTAGGTTAGGTTAGGTTAGGTTAGGTTAGGTTAGGTTAGGTTAGGTTAGGTTAGGTTAGGTTAGGTTAGGTTAGGTTAGGTTAGGTTAGGTTAGGTTAGGTTAGGTTAGGTTAGGTTAGGTTAGGTTAGGTTAGGTTAGGTTAGGTTAGGTTAGGTTAGGTTAGGTTAGGTTAGGTTAGGTTAGGTTAGGTTAGGTTAGGTTAGGTTAGGTTAGGTTAGGTTAGGTTAGGTTAGGTTAGGTTAGGTTAGGTTAGGTTAGGTTAGGTTAGGTTAGGTTAGGTTAGGTTAGGTTAGGTTAGGTTAGGTTAGGTTAGGTTAGGTTAGGTTAGGTTAGGTTAGGTTAGGTTAGGTTAGGTTAGGTTAGGTTAGGTTAGGTTAGGTTAGGTTAGGTTAGGTTAGGTTAGGTTAGGTTAGGTTAGGTTAGGTTAGGTTAGGTTAGGTTAGGTTAGGTTAGGTTAGGTTAGGTTAGGTTAGGTTAGGTTAGGTTAGGTTAGGTTAGGTTAGGTTAGGTTAGGTTAGGTTAGGTTAGGTTAGGTTAGGTTAGGTTAGGTTAGGTTAGGTTAGGTTAGGTTAGGTTAGGTTAGGTTAGGTTAGGTTAGGTTAGGTTAGGTTAGGTTAGGTTAGGTTAGGTTAGGTTAGGTTAGGTTAGGTTAGGTTAGGTTAGGTTAGGTTAGGTTAGGTTAGGTTAGGTTAGGTTAGGTTAGGTTAGGTTAGGTTAGGTTCGGTTAGGTTAGGTTAGGTTAGGTTAGGTTAGGTTAGGTTAGGTTAGGTTAGGTTAGGTTAGGTTAGGTTAGGTTAGGTTAGGTTAGGTTAGGTTAGGTTAGGTTAGGTTAGGTTAGGTTAGGTTAGGTTAGGTTAGGTTAGGTTAGGTTAGGTTAGGTTAGGTTAGGTTAGGTTAGGTTAGGTTAGGTTAGGTTAGGTTAGGTTAGGTTAGGTTAGGTTAGGTTAGGTTAGGTTAGGTTAGGTTAGGTTAGGTTAGGTTAGGTTAGGTTAGGTTAGGTTAGGTTAGGTTAGGTTAGGTTAGGTTAGGTTAGGTTAGGTTAGGTTAGGTTAGGTTAGGTTAGGTTAGGTTAGGTTAGGTTAGGTTAGGTTAGGTTAGGTTAGGTTAGGTTAGGTTAGGTTAGGTTAGGTTAGGTTAGGTTAGGTTAGGTTAGGTTAGGTTAGGTTAGGTTAGGTTAGGTTAGGTTAGGTTAGGTTAGGTTAGGTTAGGTTAGGTTAGGTTAGGTTAGGTTAGGTTAGGTTAGGTTAGGTTAGGTTAGGTTAGGTTAGGTTAGGTTAGGTTAGGTTAGGTTAGGTTAGGTTAGGTTAGGTTAGGTTAGGTTAGGTTAGGTTAGGTTAGGTTAGGTTAGGTTAGGTTAGGTTAGGTTAGGTTAGGTTAGGTTAGGTTAGGTTAGGTTAGGTTAGGTTAGGTTAGGTTAGGTTAGGTTAGGTTAGGTTAGGTTAGGTTAGGTTAGGTTAGGTTAGGTTAGGTTAGGTTAGGTTAGGTTAGGTTAGGTTAGGTTAGGTTAGGTTAGGTTAGGTTAGGTTAGGTTAGGTTAGGTTAGGTTAGGTTAGGTTAGGTTAGGTTAGGTTAGGTTAGGTTAGGTTAGGTTAGGTTAGGTTAGGTTAGGTTAGGTTAGGTTAGGTTAGGTTAGGTTAGGTTAGGTTAGGTTAGGTTAGGTTAGGTTAGGTTAGGTTAGGTTAGGTTAGGTTAGGTTAGGTTAGGTTAGGTTAGGTTAGGTTAGGTTAGGTTAGGTTAGGTTAGGTTAGGTTAGGTTAGGTTAGGTTAGGTTAGGTTAGGTTAGGTTAGGTTAGGTTAGGTTAGGTTAGGTTAGGTTAGGTTAGGTTAGGTTAGGTTAGGTTAGGTTAGGTTAGGTTAGGTTAGGTTAGGTTAGGTTAGGTTAGGTTAGGTTAGGTTAGGTTAGGTTAGGTTAGGTTAGGTTAGGTTAGGTTAGGTTAGGTTAGGTTAGGTTAGGTTAGGTTAGGTTAGGTTAGGTTAGGTTAGGTTAGGTTAGGTTAGGTTAGGTTAGGTTAGGTTAGGTTAGGTTAGGTTAGGTTAGGTTAGGTTAGGTTAGGTTAGGTTAGGTTAGGTTAGGTTAGGTTAGGTTAGGTTAGGTTAGGTTAGGTTAGGTTAGGTTAGGTTAGGTTAGGTTAGGTTAGGTTAGGTTAGGTTAGGTTAGGTTAGGTTAGGTTAGGTTAGGTTAGGTTAGGTTAGGTTAGGTTAGGTTAGGTTAGGTTAGGTTAGGTTAGGTTAGGTTAGGTTAGGTTAGGTTAGGTTAGGTTAGGTTAGGTTAGGTTAGGTTAGGTTAGGTTAGGTTAGGTTAGGTTAGGTTAGGTTAGGTTAGGTTAGGTTAGGTTAGGTTAGGTTAGGTTAGGTTAGGTTAGGTTAGGTTAGGTTAGGTTAGGTTAGGTTAGGTTAGGTTAGGTTAGGTTAGGTTAGGTTAGGTTAGGTTAGGTTAGGTTAGGTTAGGTTAGGTTAGGTTAGGTTAGGTTAGGTTAGGTTAGGTTAGGTTAGGTTAGGTTAGGTTAGGTTAGGTTAGGTTAGGTTAGGTTAGGTTAGGTTAGGTTAGGTTAGGTTAGGTTAGGTTAGGTTAGGTTAGGTTAGGTTAGGTTAGGTTAGGTTAGGTTAGGTTAGGTTAGGTTAGGTTAGGTTAGGTTAGGTTAGGTTAGGTTAGGTTAGGTTAGGTTAGGTTCGGTTAGGTTAGGTTAGGTTAGGTTAGGTTAGGTTAGGTTAGGTTAGGTTAGGTTAGGTTAGGTTAGGTTAGGTTAGGTTAGGTTAGGTTAGGTTAGGTTAGGTTAGGTTAGGTTAGGTTAGGTTAGGTTAGGTTAGGTTAGGTTAGGTTAGGTTAGGTTAGGTTAGGTTAGGTTAGGTTAGGTTAGGTTAGGTTAGGTTAGGTTAGGTTAGGTTAGGTTAGGTTAGGTTAGGTTAGGTTAGGTTAGGTTAGGTTAGGTTAGGTTAGGTTAGGTTAGGTTAGGTTAGGTTAGGTTAGGTTAGGTTAGGTTAGGTTAGGTTAGGTTAGGTTAGGTTAGGTTAGGTTAGGTTAGGTTAGGTTAGGTTAGGTTAGGTTAGGTTAGGTTAGGTTAGGTTAGGTTAGGTTAGGTTAGGTTAGGTTAGGTTAGGTTAGGTTAGGTTAGGTTAGGTTAGGTTAGGTTAGGTTAGGTTAGGTTAGGTTAGGTTAGGTTAGGTTAGGTTAGGTTAGGTTAGGTTAGGTTAGGTTAGGTTAGGTTAGGTTAGGTTAGGTTAGGTTAGGTTAGGTTAGGTTAGGTTAGGTTAGGTTAGGTTAGGTTAGGTTAGGTTAGGTTAGGTTAGGTTAGGTTAGGTTAGGTTAGGTTAGGTTAGGTTAGGTTAGGTTAGGTTAGGTTAGGTTAGGTTAGGTTAGGTTAGGTTAGGTTAGGTTAGGTTAGGTTAGGTTAGGTTAGGTTAGGTTAGGTTAGGTTAGGTTAGGTTAGGTTAGGTTAGGTTAGGTTAGGTTAGGTTAGGTTAGGTTAGGTTAGGTTAGGTTAGGTTAGGTTAGGTTAGGTTAGGTTAGGTTAGGTTAGGTTAGGTTAGGTTAGGTTAGGTTAGGTTAGGTTAGGTTAGGTTAGGTTAGGTTAGGTTAGGTTAGGTTAGGTTAGGTTAGGTTAGGTTAGGTTAGGTTAGGTTAGGTTAGGTTAGGTTAGGTTAGGTTAGGTTAGGTTAGGTTAGGTTAGGTTAGGTTAGGTTAGGTTAGGTTAGGTTAGGTTAGGTTAGGTTAGGTTAGGTTAGGTTAGGTTAGGTTAGGTTAGGTTAGGTTAGGTTAGGTTAGGTTAGGTTAGGTTAGGTTAGGTTAGGTTAGGTTAGGTTAGGTTAGGTTAGGTTAGGTTAGGTTAGGTTAGGTTAGGTTAGGTTAGGTTAGGTTAGGTTAGGTTAGGTTAGGTTAGGTTAGGTTAGGTTAGGTTAGGTTAGGTTAGGTTAGGTTAGGTTAGGTTAGGTTAGGTTAGGTTAGGTTAGGTTAGGTTAGGTTAGGTTAGGTTAGGTTAGGTTAGGTTAGGTTAGGTTAGGTTAGGTTAGGTTAGGTTAGGTTAGGTTAGGTTAGGTTAGGTTAGGTTAGGTTAGGTTAGGTTAGGTTAGGTTAGGTTAGGTTAGGTTAGGTTAGGTTAGGTTAGGTTAGGTTAGGTTAGGTTAGGTTAGGTTAGGTTAGGTTAGGTTAGGTTAGGTTAGGTTAGGTTAGGTTAGGTTAGGTTAGGTTAGGTTAGGTTAGGTTAGGTTAGGTTAGGTTAGGTTAGGTTAGGTTAGGTTAGGTTAGGTTAGGTTAGGTTAGGTTAGGTTAGGTTAGGTTAGGTTAGGTTAGGTTAGGTTAGGTTAGGTTAGGTTAGGTTAGGTTAGGTTAGGTTAGGTTAGGTTAGGTTAGGTTAGGTTAGGTTAGGTTAGGTTAGGTTAGGTTAGGTTAGGTTAGGTTAGGTTAGGTTAGGTTAGGTTAGGTTAGGTTAGGTTAGGTTAGGTTAGGTTAGGTTAGGTTAGGTTAGGTTAGGTTAGGTTAGGTTAGGTTAGGTTAGGTTAGGTTAGGTTAGGTTAGGTTAGGTTAGGTTAGGTTAGGTTAGGTTAGGTTAGGTTAGGTTAGGTTAGGTTAGGTTAGGTTAGGTTAGGTTAGGTTAGGTTAGGTTAGGTTAGGTTAGGTTAGGTTAGGTTAGGTTAGGTTAGGTTAGGTTAGGTTAGGTTAGGTTAGGTTAGGTTAGGTTAGGTTAGGTTAGGTTAGGTTAGGTTAGGTTAGGTTAGGTTAGGTTAGGTTAGGTTAGGTTAGGTTAGGTTAGGTTAGGTTAGGTTAGGTTAGGTTAGGTTAGGTTAGGTTAGGTTAGGTTAGGTTAGGTTAGGTTAGGTTAGGTTAGGTTAGGTTAGGTTAGGTTAGGTTAGGTTAGGTTAGGTTAGGTTAGGTTAGGTTAGGTTAGGTTAGGTTAGGTTAGGTTAGGTTAGGTTAGGTTAGGTTAGGTTAGGTTAGGTTAGGTTAGGTTAGGTTAGGTTAGGTTAGGTTAGGTTAGGTTAGGTTAGGTTAGGTTAGGTTAGGTTAGGTTAGGTTAGGTTAGGTTAGGTTAGGTTAGGTTAGGTTAGGTTAGGTTAGGTTAGGTTAGGTTAGGTTAGGTTAGGTTAGGTTAGGTTAGGTTAGGTTAGGTTAGGTTAGGTTAGGTTAGGTTAGGTTAGGTTAGGTTAGGTTAGGTTAGGTTAGGTTAGGTTAGGTTAGGTTAGGTTAGGTTAGGTTAGGTTAGGTTAGGTTAGGTTAGGTTAGGTTAGGTTAGGTTAGGTTAGGTTAGGTTAGGTTAGGTTAGGTTAGGTTAGGTTAGGTTAGGTTAGGTTAGGTTAGGTTAGGTTAGGTTAGGTTAGGTTAGGTTAGGTTAGGTTAGGTTAGGTTAGGTTAGGTTAGGTTAGGTTAGGTTAGGTTAGGTTAGGTTAGGTTAGGTTAGGTTAGGTTAGGTTAGGTTAGGTTAGGTTAGGTTAGGTTAGGTTAGGTTAGGTTAGGTTAGGTTAGGTTAGGTTAGGTTAGGTTAGGTTAGGTTAGGTTAGGTTAGGTTAGGTTAGGTTAGGTTAGGTTAGGTTAGGTTAGGTTAGGTTAGGTTAGGTTAGGTTAGGTTAGGTTAGGTTAGGTTAGGTTAGGTTAGGTTAGGTTAGGTTAGGTTAGGTTAGGTTAGGTTAGGTTAGGTTAGGTTAGGTTAGGTTAGGTTAGGTTAGGTTAGGTTAGGTTAGGTTAGGTTAGGTTAGGTTAGGTTAGGTTAGGTTAGGTTAGGTTAGGTTAGGTTAGGTTAGGTTAGGTTAGGTTAGGTTAGGTTAGGTTAGGTTAGGTTAGGTTAGGTTAGGTTAGGTTAGGTTAGGTTAGGTTAGGTTAGGTTAGGTTAGGTTAGGTTAGGTTAGGTTAGGTTAGGTTAGGTTAGGTTAGGTTAGGTTAGGTTAGGTTAGGTTAGGTTAGGTTAGGTTAGGTTAGGTTAGGTTAGGTTAGGTTAGGTTAGGTTAGGTTAGGTTAGGTTAGGTTAGGTTAGGTTAGGTTAGGTTAGGTTAGGTTAGGTTAGGTTAGGTTAGGTTAGGTTAGGTTAGGTTAGGTTAGGTTAGGTTAGGTTAGGTTAGGTTAGGTTAGGTTAGGTTAGGTTAGGTTAGGTTAGGTTAGGTTAGGTTAGGTTAGGTTAGGTTAGGTTAGGTTAGGTTAGGTTAGGTTAGGTTAGGTTAGGTTAGGTTAGGTTAGGTTAGGTTAGGTTAGGTTAGGTTAGGTTAGGTTAGGTTAGGTTAGGTTAGGTTAGGTTAGGTTAGGTTAGGTTAGGTTAGGTTAGGTTAGGTTAGGTTAGGTTAGGTTAGGTTAGGTTAGGTTAGGTTAGGTTAGGTTAGGTTAGGTTAGGTTAGGTTAGGTTAGGTTAGGTTAGGTTAGGTTAGGTTAGGTTAGGTTAGGTTAGGTTAGGTTAGGTTAGGTTAGGTTAGGTTAGGTTAGGTTAGGTTAGGTTAGGTTAGGTTAGGTTAGGTTAGGTTAGGTTAGGTTAGGTTAGGTTAGGTTAGGTTAGGTTAGGTTAGGTTAGGTTAGGTTAGGTTAGGTTAGGTTAGGTTAGGTTAGGTTAGGTTAGGTTAGGTTAGGTTAGGTTAGGTTAGGTTAGGTTAGGTTAGGTTAGGTTAGGTTAGGTTAGGTTAGGTTAGGTTAGGTTAGGTTAGGTTAGGTTAGGTTAGGTTAGGTTAGGTTAGGTTAGGTTAGGTTAGGTTAGGTTAGGTTAGGTTAGGTTAGGTTAGGTTAGGTTAGGTTAGGTTAGGTTAGGTTAGGTTAGGTTAGGTTAGGTTAGGTTAGGTTAGGTTAGGTTAGGTTAGGTTAGGTTAGGTTAGGTTAGGTTAGGTTAGGTTAGGTTAGGTTAGGTTAGGTTAGGTTAGGTTAGGTTAGGTTAGGTTAGGTTAGGTTAG
>JARPMR010000017.1:24090956-24171674 GCA_029955525.1 Oeneis ivallda | reverse complement strand
GCCTTTTTTGAGCTTTGACATGGAAGGGGTATGGCATTTTTTATGAAACCGATACTGTATGTATACCCTTTGGTTTCAACATGGAATAGTACCAAAACGCTAATCGCTTGGAGGCACGGCTTTGTCGGTAGGTTTTATTCGCCACGGCCGAAGCCTCCCACCAGACCAGACTAGAGAAAATTATAAAATTTTATAAATTATAAAATATATTATATAAAATATAAAATTCAAAATTTCCCTGCCGCGAATCGAACCCGGAACCTCCCTCTAATAAGACCACAGCGCTTACCATTGCGCCAGGGAGGTCGCAAGACTAAAGACTTTAGGTACCTACCTACATCAGCAGGACTCACATGCACGCTTTACCGCGGACGGCAAGGGCTGCGGCTAGGGTTGCCAACTTTTTTTGGAAAACAAGCTATTTCAAATATACCTACTGAAAACGAACAATAGGGTATTTGACTACTTTTAAAAAATCATATTAAATTGTTAATAATGCTATGCTGAAGCTAACAAAACGAATATTTCGGCATAATTTTCAGTATTTTCCATAAAAATCGAGAAATAAATTCAAAAAAATAAATTGCCGCGGAAACGTTCCATTTGTTTACATGACGTCACAGTTCACACACAGTTCAATGACAATTCCAAAGCCCAAAGGTGGCGTGAACTTTGACGTCATTCGAGATTCAAAAACGTTTTCGAACTCGTGAACATGGCCAGAATTAAAGCAATTTTAATTAATGTTTTCTAATTAAATAAACCTTTATTTTTTAGTTTTGTCGTATGGAATAATGTTTTTAGATAATAATCTTTTATGATGACACCAGATGAAACGATATTTTTAATATCATAGTCAAATACCCTATTGTCCTTATCTTTAAAACTATTGAAACGATTATAACGATATCTTGAAGTAAATGTAAGCCAGTAAAAAAAGATTGGTCGCATATTTTCGGAGAAATAGAATAGAATAAAAATGTTTTGTATTCAAATAAACTTTTTTACAAGTGCTTTTGAATCGTCCGTCCATGAGTCTACCACTGGTTCGGAATGCCGTTCCTGCCGAGAAGAACCAGCAAGAAACTCGGCAGTTTTCAAAACAAGTTTACATTATACTTAGTAGATAGCTATGTATGCAGTGTTTCCACAATGAGGAAAAAGAGAATTTACAGGTTAATCATTACCTACTGTCTCATGAATCGCTGGAATAAATTATATTCACGTTTTTTTGTCATTTATATAGTCTTCAATTGTATAATAAGATTGTCTTTTTTCATGAGATTAGTTTTAACTGATTTCTTAAACTTGTGTAAAGGCAAGTCTAAGATCGACTGTGGAAATGCATGGACAAACATACATACATACATTATTATGTTTGTAAGCCCTAATAGATTGTGATATAGGTGATTTGCATTTCCAATAATATTACACACATGCATGTCGAATTGATACCTAACCTCTTTTTGAAGTCGGTTAAAAATAGTTTTTTCTTCAAAAGTTGTGAAAATATAGTAGTTCTGTAAAATTAAATAATTTTAGGTTTTTAATGATTTCAAATATTTTAAACCTTATCAAGCCATTTGACAATTTTGAAATTCAGTCTTAAGAGTAATAAAATAAGGTTAACATTCCAATCGTACAAATTAAAGCATAATGTCGCTGATCGCTAGTTTCGGCCGGCGCGGCGGCTTCTTTGATATTATTACTATCGAGTGTCGCGGCCGCCGCGCCGCGCGCCGGCCGGCGCGCAGCGCAGATTGTTTCTTGTGATCTTGTCTAACTTCACTTGGTAGGTAGGTACTTACCCTAATACATGACTGCTACTTTCTTCAACGGGCTTTATTTTTTTAGCTCGCCAACCGGCTTCGGGGCGACTGTTTTTTATCATAAAATGCACAAAAAGTATTAAATTTTAGAAATGGTTGTTTAGATATAATATTTTTATACCTATTTTATTTTCTTCACGACACAATAATTAGGTAAAATATATCCCTACTGAACCGATTTGGCTGAAATTTGAAATAGAGATAGCTTTTACCCTGGATATTAGTCTAAGCCCTGGATTAACTTAATTATAGAAAATTTTCATCCCGACAAATTCACAGTTCCCGCGGGATTAGTACTAAAAACTTAAATCCACACAGGTGAAGCCGCGCAAAAACAGTAGGTAAATTATCAAAACATGAAGGCTACACAGTAGACATTAGACAATCATACTTCATAATATAAATGCGTAAGTGTGTTTGTTTAGTTTGTTGGTTTGTCTTTCAATCACGCCGCAACAAAGCTACCTACGGATCGAGGTGATTTTTTGCATAGGTATAGTCAGGTATAGTTGAGGACCTGGAGAGTGACATAGGCTACTTTTATCCCGGAAAATGAAAGATTCCCCAGGGATTTTAAAAACTAAATCCACGTAATAAAAGTTACCTAAACCGACTTTATATCACTTTTTGGACCATATCTTTTAAACTACTGAACCGATTTTGATAAAACTTGCAATGTTCCCTAGGTTGAAAAATACCTAATCCAATTTAAAAAGAATTATTGCAATTTGATTAATATTTTTGGAGAAATACATGGACAAACATACATACATACACTTGTGAAATTTAAATCCGAAAATTGTGCAATACTAATAATATAACATCCATTCGGATCGAATTGATAACCTCCTTTTTTCAAATCGGTTATAAAACAGCATTATAAAAGCAGAATTCGTCGTTTTAGCCCACGACGGTGTCCACTGAATAGATAGGCGGAGATAGTGTCGCTGTAGTTGGAAAATTAAATAACTACACTTTTTGCGAAATCGACTTTATTACATTTTCAGAAAGTCCAATATTTGAAATATTACCTTTTACTAGGGGTCCAATCAATACAACTATCGTCGCTGTAGTTGGAAAATTAAATAACTAACAAAACTAATATCGCGAGTAAAACGCGATTTAGTGTTTGTTTGTTTGTTGTTTTCATAAACAATTTAACGGTCCATGTTTTGATATTATGTTATAGATTGTTACTGTATCTATTTCTGAATCTACTTGACGTACATTTTGATTCATTTGTTTGTGAGAAAAAAAATAAAAAGCAATTATTTAGTTTTCCCTCACCAAAGTTTTGAATATTTGATGCACTTATTTATTTTTCCATGTCAGTTGTTTAGTTCTTCCTCGTCAATATTGCGTTGAAGTACGATAATGTGACGATATAAGTACCATTATTTAGTTTTTCCACTTTACTGAGATGTTAAAATGACCCGTTATTTACTTATTTTACTATGACAATCCTATTTAAGGGTATTAATTTAATAAAAAAACCGGCCAAGTGCGTATCGGGCCACGCGCAGTGTAGGGTTCCGTAGTTGCAAGTCACAAATATTATTGCTGACCTAGGATAGTGCTTTTGTTTTATTTATGAATATTGAATAAATTTTGAGTTTCATGGTTTAAATACTATAATATATTACAAAATATGCAACTTACACTACGTGTAATACCTAACTTAGAAAAAACAGATATAACTCCTTAACTAATGAACCCTGCTTAGCCGTGATAGTTTTCCTTTAAAATTCATTATATATACTACTGCTGTGAATTTTTTCTTGTATCCTATATACAACCATTTAGCTGGCAGAGGGGGGGACACTATCATATTATTTCACAAACGGATCCCTGAATTGAAAAATGATGTTTCCACACCCACAATATTTTTGAAAGACCTACTCAACGAAACCCCACACTATGGGATACACGAGAAAAAAAAATTCATCCTCCACTTTACATGTAGGGGAGGTACCCTAAGAGAAATTATTTTTCACAATTTTATTTCACGACTTTGTCGGCGTGATTGATATTTATACCGTTGTCAAATTACAGATTTGTAGTACCAATAGTCTCTGAGCTAAACCGCGAACAGACAGACAGATAGACGGACGGACGGACATGGCGAAACTAGTAAGGGTTCCTTGTTTACTACGGAACCCTAAAAAAGGAGGATTTTTAAAAGAAATCCAACAAATGAACATTTCTTTTTATATATTATTGTAAAAAGTAATCAATAAAACGACTGAAGCAACTAGATTCTTCTATCAGACTTACAAAATAAAACATAAAAAAAAAACCACATAACAATAAATTATACGATTCTACTCATAAAATCAACAAAATTTCACTTTGAATTTAACAATTATACTTATTAAAAACTAAGTATCAACTGAAATGATAACTATCAACTTTTCTTCAGTTTTACCATTATAAATTTAAATTTAACAATTAAGCTCAGCTGGTTCAAATCAAATAGCGAGTAAAGTTCAGTATAATCAAAACTATCCTTTTCAAGTTATAATTAAACTAAGAATGGTTTAATCGAACTAGGGGTATGTAAGTGACGCTAGTAATTGTTATAATAACGACTCTACTCATAAAATAATAAAGATTTTAATAGTTTGTGGAACACTAGGATTGAAGACTAGCTAATGATTGATTCCCGCAGAAGTTCTCTAACTTTCTGGGATAAAATATAGTGCATGTTCTATTCTGATCTATAAGCTATGACATCGTGAAGCTTTATCAAAATCCGTCTAAATGTTTTTGCGTGAAAGTGTAACAAACATTCATCCACCCACCTTCACAAACTTTTGTATTTATAATATTAGTAGGATGCCAAAAAGAAAAAGGTACATAATTACGTCCATTTAAATTTAAACTAAGATTCTAATGAAATTATAACAGCTATCATCTTTCTTTTAGTTTTACCTTTGTATAAATGTACTTATTCAATTTTAATAGTACCTATATCTTTGCAATCATGGGATGATAAATTAAATAACTGACTATGTTTAATTTTTCCGAACTTAATTCCCCTGTAAATTAAAAATTCGAGGGAAACTAAATAACTAACTTTATGCATTTTATTCGCTTTTGAAGTGATGTAAGAGAGAACTTATTTATTTTTTGCTAAGTTATCTACTTTTTCTTCGCTACTTTTTTATCAATTTTTCAATATATATTTTTCCAAGTATGGCACCTTGCAAGATTCATCTTATATATAAAATTCTCGTGTCACAATGTTCGTTCCCGTACTCCTCCGAAACGGCTTGACCGATTCTCATGAAATTTTGTGAGCATATCGGGTAGGTCTGAGAATCGGCCAACATCTATTTTTCATAGCCCTAAATGATAAGGGTGACCAACCACTAAATATTTTTGCTGGCGGTACGAAGTTCGCTGGGTCAGCTAGTTTTCATATAACTTTTTAATCAATGATGATAATCAAAAATTAGAATTATAGAAAGATGCGGCTTTAATTGGACTTTCTGAAAATGCAACAAAGTCGATTTCGCAAAAAGTGTAGTTATTTAATTTTCCAACTACAGCGACAATATATCGTCGCTGTAGTTGGAAAATTAAATAACTAACAAAACCAATATCGCGAGTAAAACGCGATTTAGTGTTTTTTTGCGTCAAAAATGGCGATAACTTTGTTTTCATAAACAATTTTATATATGTTAAAGTTTGTTACTGTATCTATGTCCGAATCTACTTGCCATAAACTTTGATTAATTTGTTTGTGAGAAAAAAAATAAGATGCAATTATTTAGTTTTCCCTCACTAAAGTTTTGAATATTGATACACTTATTTATTTTTCCATGTCAGTTATTTAGTTTTTCTTCGTCAAGATTCCATTTAAGTTCGAAAAACTAACGATATAAGTGCCTTTGTTTAATTTTTCCACAGTAGTGAGACTTTATAAAGACCTATTGTTTACTTATTCAACTTTGAAAATCCTATACATGTGTCTCATTAGATCAAAAATAGAATGTTTTTTTTTAAAGTAAAACCAACAAAAAACGTTTCTTATTATTAACAGCTTAAAAATAAAATGAAAAAAACACTGAAACACCTTCATTCTTCTATCTGACTTGATAACAACTTATCATGATCATTCGAGTGTTTAAAACCAATGGTTACGTTTGTCAAATGGCTAACTCAAACTCTTAAGGAAGTTCAAAGATGCTCATCGATTCGCAAGTATCTATGAACTTATTAAGCTTTTCAATTAGCCGATTAGCTAAAGTAACTTATGAGAATTTTCTTATACATTCACTCTATGGAAACAAAACATTCACAAAAACAAATTCGATACATTATAGGTACTCACTTGATCACTATCATCTCTGATGAAAAGTGATCTGAAGTGAAGTGATGAAACGCGTTTGCCTTGAAGATTGGCCTTTTCACTCTTGTAGTATCGGGAAACCCACGATTTCAGAAGAAATATCCGGAGCCTAGTCGTGCGAACGAGAAATGAAGACTTAAACGCTTCGTGTGCGTAGATGGGATATCAAAGATGTAGTAATGGAAAGCATCCGATGACTTAAGTAGTCCACTCACTTATTAAACGACTTCTTACGCTCTCTACCTATAAAAAGACTTGTCATCATCACTGACTGACTGATTTATCAACGCACAATCTAAACCACTAGATTTAGAAGCTTGAAATTTTGACAGTAGGTTCCTTTTATAATGTAGGCATCTAATAAGTAGGGATTTTTGGAAATTCTATCCCCATGGAGGTTAAATAGGGGGTGAAAGTTTTTACGGTAGTCAAACATTTTTGCAAGTTAAGTACATCAATGAAACTTGCTATTTGAGCTTTCAATAAAAAATGAAGACAGGGATTTAGCTTTTCGATTATAAATAAAGAAGTACGTGTTTCACAATTTAAACCTGATTTCATGCGGATGAGATCACGGGGGCAAAATCTATTTTACTCATAATCTTGAACTTGATGGCTACAAATTCCAAGTACCCTATTCAGAACCATTTCCGGATTAAAAATCGTCAATGTTTTGCTTTGTGACGAAGGAATAGATGCATAGTGCATACCGCCTGTAATCGAACATGTATTAATCTCATTATGCGAAAATTATTAAGTTTTTGTAATCGGCAAAGGGTGTTATGCCATTGTAATTAACTCGTGAGCAATGTTAATTTCCCTTCCATTATCCTCCTTGTCGGTCGCCCAGTAGTACTGGACAAGCCCTTAGACATATATGGACCATCATTACCATATTGACAATAATGATGCCTGAAAACTGGACAGTGGAATCTTACTTACTTACTTTTCAATTTAAAAAGTACCCTTACATTGCAATCATGACACACGCAAAATTAAATAACTGATTTTAATTAATTTTTCTGGACTGCATGGCCCCTGTTAAGCAGAATATGTGTCGAGGGAAAACTAAATAACTAACTTTATGCATCTTATTCACTCTCGAAGTGATGCAAAGAGAGAACTTATTTATTTTTTGCTAAGTTATCTACTTTTTCCTCGCTACTTTTGTATCAATTTTTCAGTATTTATTTTTCCAAATGTGGCGCCTTGCAAGATTCATTTTCATATATCTTTTTAATTAATAATGATAATCAAAAATTAGAATTACAGAAAGATGCGGCTTTAATTGGTCTTTCTGAAAATGCAATAAAGTCGATTTCGCAAAAAGTGTAGTTATTTAATTTTCCAACTACAGCGACGATATAAATGTGACCATTCCGTGAAAATGGCAACTCCGTAACTACTGTGAATACCTCATGGAACTAGGAATTGCGACTACGTGAATACCTATTATTGGGTATGACCACTGATACTGTGACGTCAATTCAGTATACTGTGAAGCCTTGCCATTTTAATTTGCTATACTGGTAACTGTTTAAAACGGAACGCAGTCCAGTATACTGTCATCCCCATTTTTCAAATCTCTAGGCGCTGTAATTTTTTTAATCACTTGGTCAAAGTATTGAGAGCTCCTTACCTTGAAAGCGCCAGTGCTCAAAGTACAAAAATGGTAGCGATTTATGACGTCCCTAGGGTAGGTACTGCGGCAGTGTACTGGCAGTCCATAACGGAACGAATTTTTCACCAGTAAGAGCACTGAGCAGTGCTCGCAGTGTTTATCGGAACACACCCATTGTAAATTCAATTCTCGTTCTTAGTTAAGAACCTTCATAAAATAGGTTGTTAATAGGTTCCTAGCTATCCCATATCCAGCGAAGTACTTTTACAGTTTATTGAAAGATGGCGCTGACAATGTTTCTAAACTTTCATGGTAGATGGCGCCAAAAAATTGATTAACCAAATGTAAATTGACACTCACACATTCGTAATTTGAAAGGTTTTGATGCCCCTTTTTTTATTGAAATATAATGATAAATAATGAAAATATTTGCCTGAAATTTGTATTTGCGCCTATAAAAAGGCCTAAAGAAATGATAAAACAAATTAAATAAAATAAAAAATGTATATCTTTCAAGATTAATCAAAAAGAAAAATGTATGAAAGTCGAGCTCTGCACATGCACCTTAAAGCATTTTATGAAGCTGACAACTCTAACCCAAACTTTGTATTTGCTCCAAGTCTGAAAAATGACCATATAAATCCAAATATTAAACAGAAAATGAAGGTCAAACTTGCAGCTCAAATCTTTAGTCATTCTGTTGCAGCTGGAATGTTTGCCAAAATATCTGCAGGTATCTAAAGATTTAACATTAAACATATACTACTACTACATATAACACTAGCTGATGCCCGCGACTTCGTCCGCGTGGATTAATGCCGCGGGAACTCTTTGATTTTTCGGGATGCTTATGTCACCCTCCAGGTTCTCAACTATACCTATCACGTCAATCCGTAACTTTGTTGCAGCGTGATTGACGGACAAACACGCTTTCGCGTTTATAATGTGTATTAGTAAGGAAGAATTAATACTGCGATAATGAAAGGCGATCTAATTTAATTTTAGAATACAAAAGCTACTCCTGTGACTTAAATATGATAGTCAGATTTATATTCCCTTGGGGACTTTTTTATAGGGAATAATGATTACTTTAATCATGTAGTACATAATTTTTATGTATCATCAATAGTTTTATAAGCATATGCCAAATAATGCATTTTATATGAAAAATTTTGCTACTTTGGGTTACATTATTGCAATTTTCTTTAGGGTCTCTAATTTTTTTGAAAATAAATTATAGCCTATGTTACTTCCTAATAACTTAGCTGTCTATTGGTGAAAAAATGTTTCAAATCGGTCCAGTAGTTACAGAGCCTATTCGGTACAAACAAACAAAAAAATCTTTCCTCTTTATAATATTAGTATAGATGTATGATAGCTATGTTTATCCAATTCATCAGGAAAACAATATTAAGAAAAGATGATCATTAAAACAAATTTATTTCAATAAATTCAAATTCAAACTCAAATTCAAATGTTTTATTTGCAAGATTGAGTACATAATATGATCTTATACAATTATCTAAGCGCTTCAATCTGCCACATAGTAGCATGCAAAAGAATAGTCATACAAAATTTAATACTTAAATCTATCATTTTTAAATTCAAACAATGTCATACTCATTCTAACTGTTATATAATGTCAGTTCTATTAATTTCAAAAAAAAAAAAAAAATTAAACAATGTCATTAATATTTTTGTCCTGAATAAATTCATCAACAGTATAGTAGCATTTGTTTAAAAGTATTTTGTATAGTTTTGATTTAAATCGATTAGCATTTAGGTTTTTTATACTGTCCGGTAACTTATTATAGAGGCGTACGGCCATGCAGTAAATATTTTTTTTAAATAAATTTATTCTTTGTCTTGGAATTATAAGTTTATTTTCATATCTGTTGGATCTTGTAATTGTGTCAGCTATGCGTGGAAAATAGTCCCTATGCTTATGAACAAAAACTGAGACTTCATATATGTAGAGACTTGGAAGAGGCAGTGTCTTGGTACTTTTAAAGAGTGGCCTACAAGATTCCAAAGGTGCGGCTCCGCAAATGGCTCGAATACATTTTTTTTGAATACGAAACACTTTTATCACATCAACAGAGTTGCCCCATAGGATTAATCCGTAACGTAAAAGAGAGGAAACATACCCGTGGTATGCGCAAAGAGCCGTCTCTTTTGATGTTACACTTTTAAGTTTGTATAGAGCGTACACAAATCGATTCATCATTCAATACTTTCAGGTGAACTCACAGCAGAAGCAACAGTAACAGCCAATGTTATATCCAATATGGACAAGTTATTTGATGCTCTTAATAGCGATTGTTCAGATCTAAGGCGCGGAAAACCATTGGCAACAAATATCAAACAAAATACTCAGCATCTTAAATTTTTTGAGGAAATGAAAATATTTTTTTCTACTTTGAAATACATTGGAAGCCCACGTACGCCACCGTCACAAGAGGGCTGGATTTGGAGCTTAAATGCGATGGAGAGATTGTGGCGAAATTTAGTCCAAGCCCACAACATAAAAAGCCTGGCAACCAGGAGACTGCAGCAGGATGCTCTGGAAAATCTTTTTGGCTGCATACGTGGCAATTGTGGATCCAACACAAATCCAACATGTGGTCAATTCCTAGCTGGTTTTAAAACGGCTATATTAAGCAATTTGGCACATATTGGGACAAAAGGAAACTGTGAAAACGACAGCAATGTAGTAATCAATAATTTTGAAACTCTGTTGTCAACACATTGTACAGAATCCTCACAAAATGTATCAGATGCCCTATTTCAACTTTCATGTGAATTGCCAAATGTTGATGAAAATGATTCCGAAATACAGGCATGTGCATATGTGTGTGGATTCTTAGTAAAACAAATCTCATGTGATACTTGTAAAAACGTACTGATATCTAAATCTCTTCAACAGCATCACACATTCATTGAATGCAAAGAATACTCAGATGTAAAAAAAAGTCTAAATTATGTGACTAAGGATTTAGTCACGTGTGTGGAAAGCTGCGCTTCTTTAGTAAATATTTTTTTAAAACAAAATGCACATACAATGCATCTTAAAAAAAATATTATAGAGAAGCTAAAAGAGTCATGCAATTTCGAATTATTGAATGGATGCCAAATGCATAAAGAACACAATATAGACAGCATTGTAAATAGTGTGTCATACATATGCATTAAACGATTCTGTACTTTAAAAAATAGGTCATTTTCTGAAGAAGCGTCAGCCGCCGCACTCAAAAGAAAAATGAACATCATTACACATAAATAAACAATAATTACTACAGAGTGGCAAAACAGTGATGACCAAAGACAAAATTTAGATTCCTCCTATAGTATAGTATGCGCCGCGATTTTCTTATTTTCCGAGTTATAATTTTTTTAGTTTTTTTTTCGTGTTTTCTTATTGAGGAAGCGGTTTTAAAATTTCTTTTCTTTCTGTAGTTTTCCATATTTTTCATTTTGTTAAAAATTACTATTAGTAAGTGTACTACTATGCATAAAATAATTATTGTTCCAAAGGTGGACATCCGATCATCGCGACAAGCGTCAGTCGCCCGCTTCAGCGACGGAGCGCCAGTGGAGCTGCGTCTGCGCTTCCGTACTATGCACTATGTCAAACTAGGGGAAGCCATTCGACTCTGGCACCACTTTCGCCAGACGTGCGCATAAGTGGCGCTAGGGTCGAATGGCTTTTCCTAGGTTGACGTAGTGCATAGTTTTAATGCGCAGACGCGACGCGACTGACGCTCGTTCACTGCCGCAGGCTACTGACGCTTGACGCGATGATCGGAAGTCTTCCTCAAAATAGAATAGTTAGTAGTTAGTAGTCTATAAGTTAGACATCCGATCATCGCGACAAGCGTCAGTCGCCCGCGTCAGCGACGGAGCGCCAGTGGAGCTGCGTCTGCGCTTCAGTACTATGCACTATGTCAAACTAGGGCAAGCCATTCGACCCTAGCGGCACTTGCGCCTGACGCGCGCATAAGTGGCGCTAGGGTCGAATGGCTTTCCCTAGTTTGACTTAGTAGATAGTTCTAATGCGCAGACGCGGCGCAACTGACGCTCCGTCACTGTCGCGGGCTACTAACGCTTGACGCGATGGTCGGAAGTCTACTTTAAAATAGAATAGTTAGAAGTCTATAAGGTAGACATCCGAACCTCGCGTGAAGCGTCAGTCGCCAACGTGACGCGTCAGTGTCGTAGCGTCAGTGGTGCCGCGTCTGCGTGTCTGTATTATGCAATAAGTAAAACAAGGGCAAGCCATTCGATCCTAGCGCCACAAACGCGTGTGTCAAGCGTTAGTGGTGCTAGGGTCGAATGTCTACAGACGCGGCGCCACTTACGCTCCGTCACCTAAGCTGGCGACTGACGCTTCACGCGAGGATCGAAAGTCTACCTTTAGAACAATAATTATTTTATGCTTATTAGTAAACTTCTTAACAGTAATTTTTAACAAAATAAAAAATATTCAAAGCTACGGAAAGAAAAGAAATTTTAAAACCGCTTCCAAAATAAGTTAACACGAAAAAAACTAAGAAAAATTATAACTCGGAAAATCGCGGAGCATACTATACTATACGAGGAATCTAAATTTTGTCTTTGGTCGTCACTGTTGGGCCACCCTGTATTTATTGTTTATTTATGTGTAACAGTAGGTTGCCTAGCAGAGATCACCCTTAGGGCCGATTTCACCAACGTAAAATAAGTCTTATCCGAGCGTAACTTTGATATTTTGACCGTATTTTCAGTACAAAAACTGTCAGAACGCCCAATTTATTCCTAGGATAAACGTCACTAGAAATTGGTGAAATCGGCACTTACAACTTTTAGTGTATGTATAATATTAAACTTATTATTTATTTATGCACTATAGCTGTTTAAATAAAAATAAATGTGCACTGTTAGAACAAAAACCTGTTGTTTTGTTTTAAACCTGAAACCTTATTGATATGGTATTTTGACTCTAAAGACAACTTGTATTTTAAAAATACCAAGTTCTCTTTAGAGTCAAAATACCATATCTAGAAATTTAATATGGATATGTAGATTAATTCCACATTTGAATCTCCCGCCTTCAAAGAGTTTTCAAAGGGTTGAATGTAGATGGCACAAGTGAGAACGGTCCCCTGTTTTTTTACTATGAAGTTGTCATTCTTCTCCGCTACACTAGCGGCACGCTATGATGGCCGGTTTGACGTTTGTCCGCTCATGAAGTTCCGTATTAATTGATAACGACTTTGAAGGAAATAATTGTATTACTTTATTGACGATAGTGATGTGCAGAGATTCATAAATTTTATCGAATGTAGTTTTAGGTTTAGGACTCAAAATTTATTTATTAAATTGATTTCTAAAATGTATACAAGTGTAGAAAAATCAGTTTGCACCATTTAAGGGGTGAATGTACTTGTGAATATGAACAATTTTAGGAGTAATAGTGTTCTGTGCAGATCACTATTCACTACTATACTCAACTATAGGTACTCATAGATTAATATATCATCTACCTATGTTCGCAAAATCCCAGTGTTCGTGGTCTATGGTATCCTAGTGCATAAACCACGAACACTAGGATAATCCTAGTGTTCGTTGGTGTTAGTAACTAATGTCTAATACCTAATCTGTGTCGTGGACTATGGTCTATGGTTCGCAATTCGCGATTCTATTTATCCTAGTGTTCGTGGTCTATGATTCTATTATTTCTTTTTCGAAATCGAAATAAAAATTACGTAAAGGTTCGCAAATAATAAAAACAATAGCAATGTCTTCAATTTTAAAGCGTACTCTTTGTTCAGGGCGCAGTCTGGGTCTCGTTATAATGAATAACAATAAATATTCTGGCCTTAGACGAGTCGCTACAAAAACCGATCAAGCAGCACCACAAGTAGAAACAAGACCAACTGTAGCCAAATTGGACCCTTTGCAGAAGTCCCAGCTTATAGATTTTGGCAAGTATGTTGCAGAGTGTATGCCTAAGTACGTGCAGAAAGTGCAGATCACAGCAGGAAACGAGCTGGAGGTTTTAATCCCGCCCGATGGTGTCATTCCCGTGCTGCAGTTCCTGAAGGACCACCACAGCGCGCAGTTCGCCAATCTCGTCGACATCGCGGGCATGGACGTGCCGAACCGGCCCTACAGATTCGAAATTATCTATAACATTCTATCTCTGCGGTACAATTCCAGGATCAGGGTGAAGACGTACACGGACGAGCTGACACCGATAGACTCCGCGTGCGAGGTGTTCAAAGCCGCCAACTGGTACGAGAGGGAGATCTGGGACATGTTCGGAGTGTTCTTTGCTAACCATCCCGATCTGAGGAGGATTCTGACAGATTATGGGTTTGAGGGGCATCCGTTCAGGAAGGACTTCCCTCTCAGCGGCTATGTGGAGCTGCGCTACGACGACGAGCAGAAGCGCGTGGTGGTGGAGCCCCTGGAGCTGGCGCAGGAGTTCAGACGCTTCGAGCTGAGTGCTCCGTGGGAACAGTTCCCTAACTTCCGAGGGAACCCTGCTGCTGAGGAAGTGGTGAACCCTGCAGAAGATCAGCCCAAGAAGCAATAGAATAATATTACTAACTATTGATAGGAAATTATTGTCATTAAATTAATAACAAACAAATACCTATAATGAAATATTTGTTGATGTTTATCAGTAATATGCAAACTGTCTTAAGTAAGAATGCCCTGAAATGGGCTATTACCGATACAATACCAATATTGATAAAAATATTGCTGATATTGATGTCAGTAAGGGTAGTGTGAATTTCATAGAAAGTTTATGTAAATGAAACTATGTGAAATAAAATATAATCTTGATTTATTTTAATTAATCACTCATGTATTTTAAAATATAGCTGGATGAAAATATCTATCATTTTTTGCCACAGCCTTTGCCTGCATGGATAGATAAAGATAATACACTATAGACCAGAGAAGATTTTTAAAATTATATGGGAACTGATATCTTAGAATACTTATACTAAAGCATGAGACGCATTTTATAGTACTAATTTTGAAGCCAAGCCAAAAAGAAGTCAGGCATCAGTTTCATTCAAACAAAATATCAAAAATTCCAGCATACCTATACATATCACTAATTTCATTGCTGACGTGTAAGTTCATACCAGGCTGTGGTGCAGTCAATACACTCGGCCGTCATTCCCAAAAGATGTGGGTTCGAACCCCGCCTGCCTCGGAACTTTTAATATGTACTAGCTGATGCCCGCGACCGCATGGATTTAGTTTTTAAAAATCCCGCGGGAACTCTTTCATTATCCGAGATAAAAAGTAGCTCTCCCGGTCTGAGGAACCACTACTACATCCATTACTATACCCATGCAAAAAATCTCACCAATCCGCTGTTCTGTTGCAACGTGATTGAAGAACAAACAAAGTTGCAACGTGATTGAAGAACAAACAAACACACTTTCGCATTTATACAGTAATGCTTTATTATAACACTTTTTTAACTGTAAAATTTTATACCATACTTAACCAAAGACAAAATTACGTTTAGCTGTCATTTACGTTTTGTTATTCCACTGTCATTTGCGTTTTGTTATTCCATGTCAGATGCGTTTTTCTTATACCACGTTTTATAGTGACATGACGGAAACGCGGTCGAACGGGATAAAAAGTATCCTATGTCCGTCTCCTGGTTCTAAGCTACGTCTCCACCAATTTTCAGCCAAATCGGTTCATCCGTTCTTGAGTTATAAATAGTGTAACTAACACCACTTTCTTTTATATATATAAGATTTTAAAAATTTAACATTTCCTTAAGTGTACGTCAGTTTAATATAAAATAAATAATCAGTTTCATTTTTCTAATTTTAAGCTTTCAAGGGACCTAGGACTTAGAAGACTATACTATATACATATATAGATACATAATATAATTTAAATAAATACAGTAATTATAATATTCTCTTTAATTACTATTCACATAATATTTTAACAGTTCCTAAATCCACATCTTCTTCTTTATCAACCTATAGACGTCCACTGCTGGACAAAGGTCTCCTGCATGGACTTCCACAGGCTTCGGTCTTGCGCCGCTTGGATCCAGCGGCTCCCTGCGACTCGTTTGATGTCGTCGGTCCACCTGGTGGGGGGCCTGCCAACACTGCGTTTCCCGGTGCGGGGTCGCCACTCCAACACCTTGGGACCCCAACGACCATCAGCTCTTCGAACTATGTGCCAATCCACATAATATAAATTATTTCTTGATCAAAGCTACTCAGTGATTGTGAAATTGGCACTTATTGAAGTAACATTTTCTGGTGGCTTATTATTATGTGTACAAATCGAATACAATAGTACATTGTTCAACGAGGGGTGAAAGTGGCCGAGTAAGGAATCGCACTTTCTCCCGAGTGATACATAGTGCTTTATACTACACCTACGAGGAAAATAACAGACATTTTTTAATTAAAGTTTATATTGAAATTCGTACAATCATTAAAACTGAAGGTGATGTTTTTGTTCGACAAATTAATGGTTTTAGACGTCTGAGACAAAACAGCTGACGAGATAAATGCCTGTGCTGGTGGCACAGCGCTTGTGGAAGGCTGTGGTTCCAAAGGTCAGCTGCTTGTCTAGTTGCCACTGGTGGCTTCGTAGATGGATGAGTACCTAGATGAATGTTAGTTAAAAGAGTACAACATTTTCAGAAAAAGATGGTGCATTTTTCTCGTTTTTCCATTGTACAAAATCTTCGTAATCTTTGTTGTATCTATTTTTGGATTTTTCGGGCAAAAGATTTGCAATCGCTGCTTCAGCAAATAATTTTTTATTCTGGCGGCGTCATCAAAATAACTTCACTGTCACTACTAGGTAATTTTATAAATTCAATATTATGATCTATGAATACATATATGTCTAGAAGGAGTATCGCGCTACTAAAGAACGAAAAAAAACAGGCCAATGAGAATATGCTCGTGTGCGTGACGTGAGTGCCGCGCATGCGCGGCGTGGATTACTGAGCGTGCGTAATGATACCAGGTACGCAGGTGATTCCAATAAAATGGGGAGAATTATGTCATTAAAATTTTTAAACTTTAAAAATAAAATTAATATCTACTTTTTTTTTTAATTTTTATCATAAAACAATAATTTTATTACTACCTTTAACTATAGTGAGTTATTGTATTTAGTATTTTGTTTTAGATAAATGGTTTCCAAAATTTTAAAAAGTCAGCTCCATACTGAAATTCTTTGTTATTGCACCGATGTCGTTCAAAATCGATATTTAGGGTCCCCTAGCGTCAAATGAGAGGAAATGGTTGCCAGTATTTTTTTTAAAAGTCAGCGCCATATTGAAATTCTTTGTTATTGCACCGATGTCGTTCAAAATCGATATTTAGGGTTCCCTGGGGTCAAGAAAGACGAATTGGTGGCCAAAATTTTAAAAAGTCAGCGCCATATTGAAATTCTTTGTTATTGCACCGATGTCGTTCAAAATCGATATTTAGGGTTCCCTGGGGTCAAGAAAGACGAATTGGTGGCCAAAATTTTAAAAAGTCAGCGCCATATTGAAATTCTTTGTTATTGCACCGATGTCGTTCAAAATCGATATTTAGGGTTCCCTGGGGTCAAGAAAGACGAATTGGTGGCCAAAATTTTAAAAAGTCAGCGCCATATTGAAATTCTTTGTTATTGCACCGATGTCGTTCAAAATCGATATTTAGGGTTCCCTGGGGTCAAGAAAGACGAATTGGTGGCCAAAATTTTAAAAAGTCAGCGCCATATTGAAATTCTTTGTTATTGCACCGATGTCGTTCAAAATCGATATTTAGGGTTCCCTGGGGTCAAGAAAGACGAATTGGTGGCCAAAATTTTAAAAAGTCAGCGCCATATTGAAATTCTTTGTTATTGCACCGATGTCGTTCAAAATCGATATTTAGGGTTCCCTGGGGTCAAAAAAGACGAATTGGTGGCCAAAATTTTAAAAAGTCAGCGCCATATTGAAATTCTTTGTTATTGCACCGATGTCGTTCAAAATCGATATTTAGGGTTCCCTGGGGTCAAGAAAGACGAATTGGTGGCCAAAATTTTAAAAAGTCAGCGCCATATTGAAATTCTTTGTTATTGCACCGATGTCGTTCAAAATCGATATTTAGGGTTCCCTGGGGTCAAGAAAGACGAATTGGTGGCCAAAATTTTAAAAAGTCAGCGCCATATTGAAATTCTTTGTTATTGCACCGATGTCGTTCAAAATCGATATTTAGGGTTCCCTGGGGTCAAGAAAGACGAATTGGTGGCCAAAATTTTAAAAAGTCAGCGCCATATTGAAATTCTTTGTTATTGCACCGATGTCGTTCAAAATCGATATTTAGGGTTCCCTGGGGTCAAGAAAGACGAATTGGTGGCCAAAATTTTAAAAAGTCAGCGCCATATTGAAATTCTTTGTTATTGCACCGATGTCGTTCAAAATCGATATTTAGGGTTCCCTGGGGTCAAGAAAGACGAATTGGTGGCCAAAATTTTAAAAAGTCAGCGCCATATTGAAATTCTTTGTTATTGCACCGATGTCGTTCAAAATCGATATTTAGGGTTCCCTGGGGTCAAAAAAGACGAATTGGTGGCCAAAATTTTAAAAAGTCAGCGCCATATTGAAATTCTTTGTTATTGCACCGATGTCGTTCAAAATCGATATTTAGGGTTCCCTGGGGTCAAGAAAGACGAATTGGTCGCCAAAATTTTAAAAAGTCAGCGCCAAATTGAAATTCTTTGTTATTGCACCGATGTCGTTCAAAATCATCGATTTTGTTCAAAATCGATATTTAGGGTTCCCTGGGGTCAAAAAAGACGAATTGGTTGCCAAAATTTTAAAAAGTCAGCGCAATACTGATAATCTATATTTAGGGTCCCCAAGCGTCAATAACAAAAAATTTCAACATGGCGCTGACTTTTCAACATTTTGGCAACTATTCCCTCTCTTTTGACGCTAGGGAACCCTAAATATCGATTTTGAACTACATCGGTGCAATAACAAAGAATTTCAATATGGCGCTGACTTTTTAAAATTTTGGCAACGAATTCGTCTCTCTTGACCCCAGTGAACCCTAAATATCGATTTTGAACGACATCGGTGCAATAACAAAGAATTTCAATATGGCGCTGACTTTTTAAAATTTTGGCCACCAATTCGTCTTTCTTGACCCCAGGGAACCCTAAATATCGATTTTGAACGACATCGGTGCAATAACAAAGAATTTCAATATGGCGCTGACTTTTTAAAATTTTGGCAACGAATTCGTCTCTCTTGACCCCAGTGAACCCTAAATATCGATTTTGAACGACATCGGTGCAATAACAAAGAATTTCAATATGGCGCTGACTTTTTAAAATTTTGGCAACGAATTCGTCTCTCTTGACCCCAGTGAACCCTAAATATCGATTTTGAACGACATCGGTGCAATAACAAAGAATTTCAATATGGCGCTGACTTTTTAAAATTTTGGCGACCAATTCGTCTTTCTTGACCCCAGGGAACCCTAAATATCGATTTTGAACGACATCGGTGCAATAACAAAGAATTTCAATATGGGGCTGACTTTTTAAAATTTTGGCGACCAATTCGTCTTTCTTGACCCCAGGGAACCCTAAATATCGATTTTGAACGAAATCGGTGCAATGACAAAGAATTTCAATATGGCGCTGACTTTTTAAAATTTTGGCGACCAATTCGTCTTTCTTGACCCCAGGGAACCCTAAATATCGATTTTGAACGACATCGGTGCAATAACAAAGAATTTCAATATGGGGCTGTCTTTTTAAAATTTTGGCGACCAATTCGTCTTTCTTGACCCCAGGGAACCCTAAATATCGATTTTGAACGACATCGGTGCAATAACAAAGAATTTCAATATGGCGCTGACTTTTAAAAATTTTGGCAACCATTTCCTATTTTTGATCCAAGGTAACCCTAAACCCTATTTCCAACTCGATCGGTGAATCGCTAAATCGCTAAAGTCATAAAAACTCTCTCCCGGTAAAATATTCGTTTAAAAAAATAAAAAAAAATTTAAGATGAATATAAGTAAAAGAAAATCAGAAACGAAAAAGTTAAAAAAAATGAGAGGGGAATTCTTGAGTTCGATTATCGATGGAGACAATTTTGAAATTTATAATTTCTGAAATATCTCAGATCTGGTCTGGTGGGAGGCTTCGGCCGTGGCTAGTTACCATTCTACCATCAAAGACGTATCGCTAAGCTATTTAGCGTTCCGGCTCGATAGCGTGTAAAAATTTAATAAATCCTAGCTCATCCCCTTCCAAGTTAGCCCGTTACCATCTAAACTGCATCGTCACTTACCATCAGGTGAGATCGTAGAACAAGGACTGTCTTGGAAAGAAAATTAAAAAATGACATTATCTGCAATCGCTTTTCGAATATTATCGGTATCTACATTCTAAGGTTTCATTATTTATTAGGGAAATTTTGGGTTCGTAAACTGGCAACACACATTAAATGGCGAACTCTAATTTAATTATTTTCTACAAATTTCAATTTCTTATATTGCAGGAACTGATGTGCTTGAATGTTATTTACTGATGGTAGGTGATGTTATTGGTTATTTTAGATCGTCCTGTTAAGTTTGTTTCACATTTTATTTACCAAAAACCGCCATTTAAAAAAACAAAATATTGGCTCGCGAGCTCCATATCTGGTGATGACCTAATTCAAACTGAGCACGGGAAAAGGGCGTGAACCACATGTGGCAGCACAAATTTTCGACGCATTCACAGCCTTTAGGCTCCATCTTGTAAATCTTTGATTATGATAAAACAAGGGAAAGAATTTTTTTAATTTTTTTAAATGCAAAGAAAATGCAAGCGGCCAGCAACAATTTGTTTTTTTGGTACACAAACACAAAGAAAATAGCGCGAACAATTTTGTAGGTTGTTGTTGTTTTTCATTAGCCCTCTTGAGGACAGGCAAAGATCCATGACCTATTCAGCCTAATAGAATCTGTAACCGCGTATTCCTACTTATAAAACAAACTCGTCTTTATGATATTCTTCTATATTTAATTATATTAATTAAAAATTGAAATGAAAATGAAATAAATACACTAATATACAAAATAAATAACATAAGGGTACAACAACAACATAAGGGTACAAGGGTGGCGGCTATAAAACTATTAGAAGCGATACCAGCACATACCAGGCAACCATGTTGTAGAGGATAATATTATGATGATATTATGATATTTATTTATTACTTTATTATTTATCATTTAGTTCCTATTTTTTATATTTTTAGTTCGTTATTTAATTTATTAGGTACTTACTATGAAAATAATGAGTCTTATTTGTTGAAACAGATTTCTATTTTTTTTTATCATTTTTTAAGTATTGGTATTACTGAACTGATTTTATCAAAAATTAAAAAAAAAAACCACGTGTGTAATGGATTTTCATACAACTTTTCAGCCCGCTAAAGCACGTAAGTAATGAAATTTCATACATTTTTTCAGCCCGCAGATTTGTCTCCACGTAAAGACGTATTTTCTTTCTCGCTCTTTTCCGATATGACGCAAATCAGAAGGTACTTTCCGAGCAGGTGTAGTATAAATTAATTTGCACACAGAAGGTTCCAATCCATTAAAACATGTGTAATCTTCTTAATCCACCTATAGACGTCCACAGCTGGACAAATAAGTGTAATAGAAGTACATAACTTTCACAACCAAATCAGTTGTATGAAGCTGGATAGTTACTTGATAGCCTGTTGTAGAAGGGTAGTGAATAAAACGAGGTGGCGACATGAACTCGTGTATTCAGCGGCGGTAGCGGTAGCGCTTGAAGTGGAACCACAGCTGGAAGATGTGGAAGTGGCAGCGGAAGTCGCGCTTGTACGAGTACTCCCACTCGCGGTTCACTATCTTGTATAGTGTATTCAGCGGCGGTAGCGGTAGCGCTTGAAGTGGAACCACAGCTGGAAGATGTTGTGGAAGTGGCAGCGGAAGCCGCGCTTGTACGAGTACTCCCACTCGCGGTTCACTATCTTGTATAGTGTACTCAGCGTCGGTAGCGGTAGCGCTTGAAGTGGAACCACAGCTGGAAGATGTTGTTGTGGAAGTGGCAGCGGAAGCCGCGCTTGTACGAGTACTCCCACTCGCGGTTCACTATCTTGTATAGTGTATTCAGCGGCGGTAGCGGTAGCGCTTGAAGTGGAACCACAGCTGGAAGATGTTGTGGAAGTGGCAGCGGAAGCCGCGCTTGTACGAGTACTCCCACTCGCGGTTCACTATCTTGTATAGTGTATTCAGCGGCGGTAGCGGTAGCGCTTGAAGTGGAACCACAGCTGGAAGATGTTGTGGAAGTGGCTGCGGAAGCCGCGCTTGTACGAGTACTCCCACTCGCGGATCACTATCTTGTATAGTGTATTCAGCGGCGGTAGCGGTAGCGCTTGAAGTGGAACCACAGCTGGAAGATGTTGTGGAAGTGGCAGCGGAAGCCGCGCTTGTACGAGTACTCCCACTCGCGGTTCACTATCTTGTATAGTGTATTCAGCGGCGGTAGCGGTAGCGCTTGAAGTGGAACCACAGCTGGAAGATGTTGTGGAAGTGGCTGCGGAAGCCGCGCTTGTACGAGTACTCCCACTCGCGGTTCACTATCTTGTATAGTGTATTCAGCGGCGGTAGCGGTAGCGCTTGAAGTGGAACCACAGCTGGAAGATGTTGTTGTGGAAGTGGCAGCGGAAGCCGCGCTTGTACGAGTACTCCCACTCGCGGTTCACTATCTTGAACGCGATGTCCTCGTAGGGCGGCCCCGCGTGGAACCGCAGCACCGCGAACTCGGGATTCTCGGGGCATGGTTTCTACAACAAAATCATAGCTATTAACATTTTTAAGGCTCCGTACCAAAATGGTAAAAATGGAACCCTTATGGTGAGACTTTCTCCGTCCGTCCGTCCGTCCGTCTGTCACAGTCGATTATTTCAGCAACTATTAAAGCTATCGACATGAAATTTGGCATAGTTGTGTATAATAGTGGCCCAACATCATTGGAATAAAGAAAAGTCGAAAATTATTTTTAGTTTTATTAAAAAAGGGGGAAAATCGGGGGTTTGAAATTTCAAAGTAAAATACCTATACCGAGTGGGGTATCATATGAAAGGCCTTTACTTGTGCAATTTAAAACAGTTCTTCATTTATTTCTATGTATAATAGTTTTTGAGTAATCGGCCAAAATGTCGAAAAAAATACCGTTCCCCCCCCCCCCCCCCCCTTATCCCCGAAGTTTACCAATCGAAAAATCTGAAATAATTATGGTCAATAGAGGTTTATGTATATTTTACAGGAAAAATAAAAGCAACGCGAAAATTATTTTAGTTTGATTAAAAAAGGGGGAAAATCGGGGGTTTGAAATTTCAAAGTAAGATAACTATACCGAGTGGAGTATCATATGAAAGGGCTTTAGTTGTGCATTCTAAAACAGTTTTTTATTTATTTCTATATATAATAGTTTTTGAGTTATCGGCCAAAATGTCGAAAAAAATACCGTCCCCCCCCCCCCCCCCCTTATCTCAGAAGTTTACCAATCGAAAAATCTGAAATGATTACGGTCAATAGAGGTTTATGTATATTTTACAGGAAAAATAAAAGCAACGCGAAAATTATTTTAGTTTGATTAAAAAGGGGGGAAAATCGGGGGTTTGAAATTTCAAAGTAAGATAACTATACCGAGTGGGGTATCATATGAAAGGGCTTTACTTGTGCATTCTAAAACAGTTTTTTATTTATTTCTATGTATAATAGTTTTTGAGTAATCGGCCAAAATGTCGAAAAAAATACCGTTTCCCCCCCCTTATCTCCGAAGTTTACCAATCGAAAAATCTGAAATATTTATGGTCAATAGAGGTTTATGTATATTTTACAGGAAAAATAAAAGCAACGCGAAAATTATTTTAGTTTGATTAAAAAAGGGGGAAAATCAGGGGTTTGAAATTTCAAAGTAAGATAACTATACCGAGTGGAGTATCATATGAAAGGGCTTTAGTTGTGCATTCTAAAACAGTTTTTTATTTATTTCTATATATAATAGTTTTTGAGTAATCGGCCAAAATGTCGAAAAAAATACCGTTCCCCTCCTTATCTCAGAAGTTTACCAATCGAAAAATCTGAAATAATTACGGTCAATAGAGGTTTATGTATATTTTACAGGAAAAATAAAACCAACGCTCTAACTAGCATAGTTTTTTTATATTAACAATAAACTTCTACAAACAAAGTTAACGATAAATAAGCAAATTAATATAATATTATCGTTTTACTATTACTTTTGGAGTACGGAACCCTCGGTGCGCGAGTCCGACTCGTACTTGGCCAGTTTTTTTATTTATTTACCAGTACCGATTAGCTTTTTTGCTAAAAATTATTATTTCTGGAAGAAATTCTCCAGTAATGAAAAATTGTCCTTTGTACACGTCCGTTTCTAATTGTTTGGTACATCCTTAATAATATTTAAAATGCGAAAGTGTGTTTGTTTGTTGGTTTGTCTTTCAATCACGCTGCAACCGAGCATGTAAGAGTAGAGTGATATATGTAGTTGAGGACCTGAAAAGTGAGAAAGGCTACTTTTATCCCGAAAAAATAAAGGTTTCCCGAAAAAGTCGCGTGCATCAGCTAGTGCATAAATAAATAAATTCAATTTATTTTTCTGGGCCCATAACCTGCTAACATTGTAGGAAACTTTATCAATTAACCGGGTTTTCATGGATATTTTCAATATAAGTTTAGGCTGTAGGATAATAATTTTGAGCTATGAGCAAAAAGTGAGAATTAAAGTCTAGAATCAGTTTTAATAGCGTAGTAGAATTAGTGAGTATAGTATAGAATTTCATTATTATAAAGTGTACATATCTTAGTAACTATAATAAAATTACATCACGATCGAAAGAGAAAAGATCACGTTTCGCGTTCAACTCAAATTTCGCCAATGTGACTTTACGGTCTCAGAAATAGGACGGCAGAATATAAAAAGAGCAAGACACAAACCATGCTGAAGTGGATATGGGTGGGCCACATAGTTCGAAGAGCTGATGGTCGTTGGGGTCCCAAGGTGCTGGAGTGGCGACCCCGCACCGGGAAGCGCAGTGTTGGAAGACTAGGTGGACCGACGACATCAAAAGAGTCGCAGGGAGCCACTGGATTCAGGCGGCGCAAGATCGAGGCCTATGGAAGTCCATGCAAGAGACCTTTGTCCAGCAGTGGACGTCTATCGCTTGGCAGAGGAAGAAGGCACAAACCAGCGAGAACTCGGGTGTAGCGTGCTTGTCGATGAGGTCCGGGTAGAAGATGTTGAACTTGTAGCCCTGCACGATCTTCGGCGGAGGGTTGTCCATGTCGTAGTGCGTCTGGTTGTACTTGTTCCACTCGAAGCCCGTGTGCACTCTGCGAAACAAATACATCGTTAAGTTTCTACTCTAAAAAGTTAAAAGTTGCAACTCGTCATCCATTTGCCTATGTATTATATTTCGCTTTTAACTGAGTATTCTATTAAATTTGGGACTAAAAAAAATAAAAAATCAGTTAACTTAAACATGGTGTACCCAAAACTATGTCAGCCGATAAGGGTGCACATTTTTTTCACGTGTACAATATTCACCTGTTGAAGTAGCGCGGTTTCCTTGGGCGGTACTTGTCGGCCCACAGGCAGGGCTGGTCGGGCAAGGGCTGCTCCACACTGAACTGCGCCGCGTTGCCATCCGCCGCGGAGCCCTCCATGGAGCGCTGCGCGACCGCCGTCAGAGCGGCCGTGGACGCGTCGCCCGCCGCCGTGCCGCCCGCTGCGGCTGACGCTTCCAACTGACAAAAACATAGGGACGACGTCACGAACGACGCCATGATACCGTCGAGCGTTTTTGTGTTAATTTTAAAACTTAAAATTGAAATGGCAATTTTATCTACCAAATTTTTTTTATGCTGAAATAAGATATTTTTCGAAATAGTAGATACTACATCCAACAGTTTTCCACTAATTAATTCAAGCAGCCAACCTGGCTGCTTGAATTAATTAGTGTTTATCACACAATGTACTCACGGGGCGCAGCTGCGCGGCGTGCAGGCGCGCGGCGGCGGCGGCGTGCAGGCGCGCGCGCAGGTAGGCGAGGCGCTGCTCGTCGTCGGCGGGCTCGGTGAGCAGCGTGGCGGGCTCCAGCGCGCCGGGCGCCAGGTACGCGGGCGAGTAGCCGCCGGCCGCGTACTGCGCCGCGCCCCACGCCGCGCCCTCCTCCTCCGAGCCCGAGCCGCCGCCTGCAGCGGGGTGACAGTGTCGCGTTACAGGCGCCAAGGGAACATCCATAGGGAACGAAGTTTAGTACTTCGCTCCTTGTGGATGTTCCTTTGATGAATGTGAATTTAGCAGATACAGTGCCACAAGTATAACTTGGCGCCGGGCGCGGCTGTGCGCCATAGTGCTCAACATTAGCATTGCCTTTGTATAGAAAATGAGACTAAATTTGAGGAAAAAAATCATTAATTATTTTATAGCACACAACGAGATCCAATAGTGAATTTCCAAGATGACCATGGACAAAAGGTACAAAAATTGAATTGGGGGTTGGCTGTACCAAGTAAGGTTTTAACCCTCTCTACCCTACACGTGACCCCTGGGTGGTGCCAAACGAGTAACACAGGTGGTAGGCTTCGGCCGAGCAAAGCCGCGCCGCCAAGCGATTCGTCTTACGACACGATTCGTTGTGTCGTGGGGCGCGTCGTGTTCCGGAGCGATGCTCGTACCAGCCAATCAAAGGGGAATGGGTATGTACAGTTGCGCTGCGTTTAGTGACAGGACCCGATTTGTGTAGAGGCTGTGCCGGATGTCTCGAATTGGAGGGTAGCGGGATCCAAAGCACGGTGCACCGCTGGCCGACCGCAGGTAGTTGGGGCCCAATTAGTAGGTTCGCCACCTATGAAAGGCTGCCCCGCCACCTGGCGAAAAATCCAGGGATGGCCTCCATCGTGCCGGTTGGCGACCGGTGAGAGGACCCGATGGCGATTCCCTGGGGGCGGGCGTCCCCGCAGTCTCCAATCGAGCCTTCCATCAGCACTTTGTACGAATTGCGGAGTCTACAAACGTAGCGCCTCGTACAACTGCCATTTCCCTCCTATTCACCCTTTGAACAAAAATGAAATATTACAAGAAAAAAGTAAAGTTATGCAGCGGCTGCACCTCCTCTCTCTCAAAGTGCACCTCACCAACATACGAGGATTGCACTCAAATCTCGTCACAGTCCACCACCATCTAGAGACTGAGAGGCCGCATTTACTTTTTCTTACGGAGACGCAAATCGGTAGTCCAGCAGACGTAGCGTACCTACAGTATCCTGGGTATACGCTCGAGCATAACTTTAAACCTCGCGCTGGGGTCTGTATGTACGTCCGTAATGACGTCTGCTGCCGGCGTCTCCGTAACCTAGAGGTACCTAGCCTTTCCATCATGTGGTGTTTATTAGACACGGGCATGGAGCAGATCGTGTATGCCTGTACCTATCGGTCGCACAGCGGTGACCAGGAGACAACTCGGATGTTTGACCATCTCAGTGTGACGGCTGACATCGTCCAACGTCGGTATCCGACTGCTCAAATGGTATTTCTGGGGGATTTCAACGCCCATCATCAGGATTGGCTGTTCCCATACCAGAATACCGACCATGCCGGGAGAGAAGCACTTAAATTTGCTCTGTCGCTAGATCTCTCCCAGCTGGTCCAAGAAGCAACGCGAATACCTGACGTTGAAGGCCACACACCTAATTGTTTGGACCTTCTGTTGACTACCGACCCAGACCGGTTTTCGGTATCAGTTGCGGCCCCCCTGGGCACCTCTGATCACTGTGTGGTAAAGTCGGTATCAAACTATCATCCTCTGGATACCGGTCCTACCGGAACCAGACGTGTGTGGCGATATAAGTCGGCAGATTGGAATGAGATGCGACACTTTTTCGCGTCCTACCCTTGGCGGCAGAGCTGCTTCTCTTCTAATGATCCGTCGAGTTGTGAGCAAGCCGTATCGGAAGTGATACGTCAAGCGATGGAGTACTTTATTCCATATGCTGACGTATCACTAGATGGCAAGGTTCCTCGGTGGTACAATGCTGAATGTGCTGATGCTGCAGCTCGTAAAGACTCAGCGTTTGCAGCGTGGGCTGAAGCTCGTACCCTTAAATCTCCGGACATCAATATGAAGAAAAGAGCGTTCAACTCTGCCGCCAAGTTCTACAAAAAGGTTCTCAAAAGGGCACGTTTCAATCGCACGAGCCGCATTGGGGCCAAATTAGCTTCCTATCCGCGTGGTAGCAAAGCTTTCACAAAGACAGTTGAGAAGAGTTGGTGACAAGGCCAACCTTGTAGCGAATCTGTTCGCGGAAAATTCGCTCCTCGATGCAGGAAGTACCTCACCACCTAGAATACCACCTTGCGAGACTGTTATGTCTGAAATACGCATTCGCCAAATTGAGGTTTTGAAAGTGCTCCACAAACTGGATGTGAGTAAGGCCAGCGGTCCTGACGGGATACCAGCAAGAGTCTTGAAGACCTGTGCTCCTGAGTTGTTGCCTGTCCTGACACGCTTGTACCGCCTCTCTTTAAAATTAGCTCAAGTCCCCAAAGCTTGGAAGATAGCTAACGTACAGCCAGTACCCAAAAAGGGTGGTCGTGCAGACCCGGCCAATTACAGGCCTATCGCAATCACCTCCATACTATGTAAATGTTTGGAGCGTGTATTGAACGACAAGCTCCTGGCATACCTCGAGCTCAATGACCTCCTGTCCGACCAGCAGTACGGCTTTCGCCGTAACAGGTCCACGGGAGATCTTTTAGTGTATGCTACATACATCTGGGATGAAGCCATCGATAAGCATGGTGAGGCGCTAGCCGTTTCACTTGATGTATCGAAGGCGTTTGACCGGGTCTGGCATGAAGGCCTTTTGAGCAAACTTTCAGCTTATGGGATACCCACTAGACTTTGTAACTGGATATCAGATTTCCTGAGTGGGCGATCATTTCGAGTGGTCATAGATGGCACCTCGTCTGATCTAATGATGGCGATTAACGCAGTGTCCCTCAGGGATCAGTTCTCTCCGCAACGCTCTTTTTGCTGCACATAAATGATCTCCTCAGGCCCGGTATCTTTGGGTAAGCGGATGACAGCACCGTTACGGAGAGATACATGTCCGGTCCCCGTGCGCTAGTGGCGCTGAAACTTTCGAGCATAGAGAGGGTTTGGTAGAACGCATAAATTTGGCTTTGAAAGAGGTATCGGATTGGTGTGATGCCAACCTTGTCAAATTTAATGCTACCAAAACGCAAGCGTGTTTATTCACCGCCCGCTAACTGCGACTTTCTGAAATATATCCGTACCGGTCACTGACAATATTGATCTTCTTGGCATAAATGTCTCGTCAAATCTCAACTTTGGACGATGCATCGAATCCAAGGCAAAAACTGCTGCCAAGAAACTTGGTATCCTCAATAAGGCCAAGCGCTACTTCACGCCGGAACAGCTTTTTACCTTGTATCAAGCACAAGTTCGATCATGCATGGAGTATTGCAGCCATTTATGGGACGGGACGGCTCTGCCAAGTACCAGCTTGCTGCATTGGATTCGGTGGACAGACGCGCCAGAAGACTCATTGGCGACGAATCGCTAGCTAACTCCAAACTTCAAAGTCTGGAACATCGGCGCAAGGTTGCCTGTCTGTCGGTATTCTACAGGATATATTTCGGAGAGTGTGCTCAAGAACTATTCGAACTAGTTCCTCCATCACCCTTCTACCACCGAACCGCAAGGCATCGCTCGAATCTGCACCGCTACGTGGTCGAAATTCCACGATCCCGCACTAAGCGCTTTGCTTCCTCGTTCCTAATACGCACCGCTAGAATTTGGAATGCCCTTCCGGCTTCTGTTTTTCCAACTGACTATAACTTAGGTACCTTTAAATCAAGAGTGAATAGGCATCTTCTAGGCAAGCGCGCTCCATCTTAGGCTGCATCTTCACTTACCATCAGGTGAGATCGCAGTCAAGCGCTAGTCTATATATATAGACCGAATTAGTTCCTCAAAACGCCACCGCAAACGTATACTTGTGGCACTGCAGCTTTTTTATTTTTGTAACAAAAGAGTTGTCGATGATCTTTAAAATTAGAACTTCTTTAGGCGCGTTGAGCACTTTTTTGGGTGAACAAAAAACATGGATTTCGCGTCATCGTTACCTGGAGATTTCAGTAAGCGTTCAACATTTTAGAGGTTCTCAAGTAACCTTGAACAGCGCAGTCAGCAAGCAGCCGCCTTCCTTACGTATAATGTATGATGTCGCAAGTTCGAATCTCAATCACGAAACGTGACAAGACAATTATTTTTATTTATTTTTATATTACTTAATTTCATTTTACTTTTATTTATTTTTAATTTTATATTTGTTTTTAATTATTTGCAAACCTAGTTTTCACTTCTACTTCTATCGGTCCCTATGACTGCCAATTTTTTTTAAAATTGACAGATGATTTATTCCAGTTCGAATTAAATATTCATATGTAGGATAAGACGTCTGTCAGGTCAGCTAATAAATAATAATAATTCCACGTGATGCAAGTTAACTGGAAGCAGTGATAGCCTAGTGATTACTACTGCAGTCTCCTATTCGGAGGGTCAATCACAGGCACGCACCTCTGGCTTTTCTAAGTTAAGTGCGTGTAAGAAATTAAATATCATAAGCTTCAACGGTGAAGGAAAACATCGTAAGGAAACCTGTACACCTGAGTTCTTCATAATGTTCTCAAAGGTGTGTGAAGTCTGCCAATTCGCCATTCGCCAGCGTGGTGGACTATGGCCTATAACCCTTCTCTGAAAGCAGACGTGCGCCCAGTAGTGAGCCGTTGATGGGTTGGTGATGCTGATGATGCAAGTCTACCTTCGGCGGGCTCGTCATCGTTCGGCTCTGCGCTGCGCTCGTCCGCTTCCGCCGGACCCGCCTCGGCTTTGGGCTCGGGGCTCTGGGATCTGCAACGACCGATATTGATATAACCACTATATCTGTAAACGCCACCTCTGTGGCATTAACTACTCTATGACTTCCCTCCCGCCTCCCTATCTGTCACACGTCAAGTTCGTGGTCTATGGTCATCTTCGAAAAAAACGCTCGCTATGGTGAAGTATTTATCTGACCAAAAAAGCTCTAATTTTGATGTGAAACATCTATAGCCGCACGTAAAACAGATTTGCGTGGCGACGTGTCGCCACGGCATGCGATGTTATATGTATACTTAGTGACATATTTAGTTCCTATCACAATCTGTTCTTTTCTGCATATTACTTTTACAAAATAATGTCGATGTTTCACATCTGCCAGGCGTCCCGTGACGGCTCACTTTTTTTTTTAATTATGCCGGCCGATACTTAAAACAAAGTGTAACCAACTTTCCAAAAGTGCACAAAGAAGAAATACCTAATCCTTCGCTGTTGGACAAAATAAAACTCAAGAACCAGCGCACATTTCCAATATCGTAGGTCAAATTCATCAATAGTACAAAATATACTGTTTCGAGTTATTGATATATCAAAGATAATGGAAATATCGAATTGACAAGTAAAATCAAATTTCTTTTTTTAAAATTTGATTTTAATGCTTCCTGCCGATTAGAACCTATACTCGGCGCGGCGAAACATGATCCCTATGACAGTTCGTGTTAGTAATGGGTCGTGTCTTTGGTCGTGTCGATAATTTTTTTTTAGACAAAGGCGTGGCTTGCATTCAGCCACGTTGGTAAACATGTTTTAAAAAATATTATAATGTGCATTTTTAATGTCCATTATGTTGTTGTTGTATTAATTTAAGATTTTTGGCATAGATTAAGTAGGTAAGTAAAACAAAAGTTTCCAACCTTGTTATTTTCTAATAATGTTTAACCCGGTAAACACGTTTTTGCTGTATAAGTATTTATATATACATATATATATATTTATATATATATTTATATATTATAAGTATATTTATATATATACTTTTACTTCAATCTCACTCTTTTACTTTGCATCATACTCAAAATAAATATTGTTTCAGGTTGTGCAGCCAGGCTTAACACCACTCTGCCATTTACAGCCAATAAAATGCTGACATTATTAGAAAAAGCTTGTAGTGAAGTGACTCCGGATAATTGGAGGAAAGTCGTAGAAAAGACCAAAAAACTTTGCTACGATGATTGGGATCGAGATGTGCGATACGACACTCTTGAAGATCAACCATTATTGATAAATGTAGGTGACAGCAGTTGCAGTTCAGATTCCGAGTCTGAGACGCAAACACTCATGTCATTATCAGATTCAGAATAAAATACAGAGTGTAACAAAAGTAAGTGATAATACTTTAGGGTGTGTAGTGTCCCTACACACTGTAGTTGTAGTGTTGTGTAGTGTAGTGTGTAGTTCACTGGCAAAGTAGCAGCGCTAAAAGCAAAAATTTTTTTTTGTGATTTGCATGGGGAAGCTCATGTGGCGCTTGCCCATACAAATCACAAAAAAAAAAAATTTCACTTTCAGCGCTGAGTACTTTCACTGTAAACTATATAAGGAACACATGCAAACCCTAAAGTATTATGACTTACTTTTGTTACACCCTTGACCCTGTGTATGTAAATAAATAATTGTTAAACAGATTTTGTTTCATTTCATTTTGTCCTATAGCTGTTATTTTTTAATTTTCTTGGGTATAATATAATCATGTGTGTATGTATGAATGGTATGATCGTAATATTATGTTCCATTCCATAATATATGAACTAAAATGTGAGTATGAAAAAAAATTGTGCACTCGTTTCCATTACCGACATTTTTACTTGCCGCCCTAGTCGATAAACGTCACACGACGTAAGTTTTGCAGGACGTAAACATAAATTCAGATTGAGATAACTTCTTGTAAATGTTAAGAATTGTTAAAAATATCAACGGAATATTATCATTACTAATGGTATAAAGCTACGTAAAATTTATAAATGGCATTTTTAGACGCCCCCAATATGATCCCAATTTAATGGTGACGCCACTACAATGTTATATGGTGACATTAGCAGTCAGTGTCATAGGGATCATGTTTCGCCGCGCCGAGTATAACCTACCATTTTGCATACTTAACTCTGATTTCGGAAATGTTCCACTACACTAGCGGCACGCTATGATGGCCGGTTTGACACATTACAATAGTGATGTGGAATGTCAATTTATTCTCGAACAAAAAACAATTAAGTTTTGTTTTTGTACCTGATTAAATAGGTTTAATAAAACAAAAATGTATATGTTTATTTAATTTATTTGAACGAACTGAATATTTGAATGAAAATGAATATACATACTTTATATGCACACAAGAAACATATGAATACAAAAGATACCAAAAAAGGTGCCACAAAAGGCCATAATTAATCAGATTCGTCCATACTACTATTTTCACTGTCGTCACTGCTATCATCACCTACATTAATAATTATATGTTCGTTTTCTATAATATTATCTATTTTCACATCTCTTTCATAATCTTCCCTTATTAATTTAACAGTTCTATTCACAACCTTTTCCCAGTCTCCTTTAGTCACATGTTCACAAGCTTCTTCTAATAATTTTAGCATTTTTTTTGTGGTAAATGGATGTTCTGTATTGTGTCTTGCAGCATATCCCTTAATTTGAGCCCACACCAACTCAATCGCATTATACTCACAATGGTAAGGCGGTAACCGTATAACTCTGTGCCCATGTTCTAATGCTATTTCGTCAATGACGTATCGGATCTTGGTTGGTTTGTTTTCTTTTAAAAGACGTACTAATTCCGCTTTTAACATATTCATGTTTGCATCTACGCCATTTTTACGAAGCCATGCGACGATATCAGCTTTCTTTTGGGATTGGGCAGGTGGCTTGTCAATTTGCATCGAGTGGTATGGGGCGTTGTCCATAATTATAATAGATGGTTCAGGGAGGCTACACAACATTGAGGTAAACCATTCAGTAAACTTTTCTCCATTCATGTCTTCATGATAGTCTCCAGTGGTTTTTGACGCAAAAGCCATGAGAGAACCTTCGACAAACCCGTTGATGGTTCCGGCGTGACAAATTATAAGTCGCGATCCTTTTCCTACAGGAACTTTGGAAGTAGATGCTGCTGTGTCATCGTTCCAAGAACGGCCTACAGTATGGTTAGCATTAAGCCATGTTTCATCCAAGAACACAACATTTTGCCAATTTTTGATTTCTTTCACTTGCCGTAAAAAAGTATACCTTGCCATCGCTATATCAAATCTTTCCATCAATATTTTGCGTTTGTTACATTTTTTGTATCGAAATCCAATGGTCTTCAAAATCTTCGTTAAAGAACTTTCCCCACCGAAGAATAATCCAGCTTCCTTCAGTGAATGCACCAACTTTTTTCTTGTTGGATACTCCTTCTGTAAATAGTAGCCGTAAACATGTCTTCGGATAGCATCGGCATCAAAGCTATCGATGCCTACGACTGGTTTTGCTCGTTTTCTCTTTTTTGGTGTGTGAAGTTTATTTTCTTCTGTGCCAGTCTCGCCATATTTTTTTTTAGTTATCCGTCTAACAGTTCGTTGTCCAATATTAAGCGCATCAGCTACGCGTTCAACCACTGACGTTATAGGTAAAATTGGCCCTCCATTTTGAGCTTCACGATCGAAATAGTTACGAAGGCGTATTACGAACTCACGTGTCTGACTATTTAGAACAGTTCTCTGCGTACGTTCGGTCATATCGACGAAATCCACAACAAAGGGCTTGAACAGAGTCCAAATTAACGAGCAAGGGTCAACAGTAATGCAGTATCAATATTTGAAATCCAAAGCCAGGTCAAAACTATATCACAATCGCATTGCACTGACAGTTTATACTTTTCGAAGCAACGTCAATTCGAAACTGCTTTGTTTTGCATTGAGCATTGACGCGAGTTTGCCGGAGGTAGTAGTTGTGCTAGCCAGCGATCCTATGTGACGATCGTATTAGATTCCATTTTTAAAAATTTTCAATTTAGAAAACCAAATGCCGAGTTGTGGTATATATCATATAAAAATAAAAATTTTACCTTTTGTATGAAACAGCTGATATTTTTTTGCGATTTCAGAGGTTTGTCCACATAGTGAAAATTGTTCATATTCACAAGTACATTCACCCCTTAAATGGTGCAAACTGATTTTTCTACACTTGTATACATTTTAGAAATCAATTTAATAAATAAATTTTGAGTCCTAAACCTAAAACTACATTCGATAAAATTTATGAATCTCTGCACATCACTATCGTCAATAAAGTAATACAATTATTTCCTTCAAAGTCGTTATCAATTAATACGGAACTTCATGAGCGGACAAACGTCAAACCGGCCATCATAGCGTGCCGCTAGTTTAATTAATGAGACCGACGATATTATACCTAAGCTACGAGTGACTGTAGGTAATAAATCGATACATTTTAATTTATATATTTGTGTTAAAGTAGTCATAGATTTTTTTTATATTTTCAATAATAATAAAGATAGCATAGCACAGCACTCCCATTTGAAAATTTTAGACACGATTTTTGTATGTAAGTACTAAATTGATACACTAGTAAAATACAATTAACCTAAACAATCAGCAACTCAATTTATTTGATTCCATGACAGCCTGCTTTCATCGTAATGTCATCGACTCCCTCCCTTCGCAAGGGAGCCAATTTGTAATAACTCTGATTCTTGTTTATGATCTATATTTAAATTTTTTGTACATGCCAGTTATTGATATTTTTGCTATGTGTCTTTTAGTTGTAAGTCTATTTGTTTATATCTTCATATTTGTGCATGAATATTGATGGCTTGTCAAATAAAATAAAAAAAAGACGTGAGTGTGTCAGCTCCGACGCACGAATGGAGTTTACGCGCGACTCGGGTCCGAGCGCGCCGCTCGGACCCAATCAGTACGCGCTCGGCTTTCCGAAGCGAAAGCTCTTTCGCACGAAAACCAACCTTATTTACTCAACGTTAGGGTATAAATTTGCATCGTTGTGAAAAACGTAACGAGGTCATTCATAAGTAGATTTTACTCCTCGAATTTTTCTCATACCGGGCGCCTAAAATCGATTCTTAAGGAGTAAACTCCAATAAAAAATAAAATAAAGTATAATGTGTGTAAGTCTCACCCTCGCGCGTCGTCGGCGGTGTGGGCGGTGTGGGCGGTGTGGGCGGGCTGCACGCCCTGCTCGCGCTTCAGCAGCTGCAGCTTGCGGCGCAGGTTCTCCTGGTGGCGGTCGCGCAGCCGCGCTCGGGCCATGTGCGCTGCCGACGACAGCATACAGTTACTACTCGTCCCGTACAAGTAGGCCGTCGGAGACCGTTACAAAATGACGTTATACTGTACCGTTGACAGAAAAATATTGTATTTTTTGCTGTTACCACGACGATTACATGACGGAAGTTTTCTTTTCTAGCAATACTTTTCATGACGTCTTGAATGTCGTAGGGTGTGATTTTTAATTTCTTATTTTTCTCCTCTTCAAAGAAAGAGTAAAAAGGAAAAGTTGTGCATGATAAACGATTTAAAAAATCAAAACGCAAAAGTTTGAAAAAACACTGAAATTCGCGAGCGGTACGTTGCTATCTGTACTAAATGGGTCTGACTTGAGCGCGGTGCGGGGAAGTACCCCAGCTGCGCGATGTCTCCGTGCAGAGCTCCCTTCCCCTGCCGCGCAGTACCTTTGAGCTGGCTGAGCAGGCTCTCCCAGTAGGGCACGTCCACGCCGTCCTTCTTGCCGCTGATCCGCTGCTCGATCTGCGCCTGCAGCGCCTCCAGCTGCGCTCCCGTCTTGCCCTTGAAGATCTGTTACAGAATTACATTCTTTTTATTACTGGTTGGCGAGTTAGCTCTGCACTGCGATATAACCAGGAAGCGGGCTAGCATGGATGTGATTTATGACATAATTGGACAGCTTTTATTAATCTCATACCCCTAGTCTGTTTGTACGCGCTCTACCTACTGCCCAGTTCTGTGAACTGGAGCGAAGAACGAACAGAATCAAGAAGAGAGCAAACACGGGCCAAATTGTTCAGTGTGAATACAGCTTAATTTGCTCTAGTACTTAAATATTAACTTTGTTGCCAAGCAAGCTGTAAGTCTGCTACCATTTCATAACACGTCCTCCCAGTACGACTGATTGGCGTCCTGCTCCAGCTCCTTGTACACCTGGGTGACGAGTGACAACACAAACACACCTGCGTGACGTCGTCGGCGACGGCCTCGTGCACGCCGTCGCGGCGCGCGCCGGGCGCGTTGAGGCGCCGCAGCTTGCTGAGCTCGTCGACCACTATGGTCTGCACGTCCTCCCAGTACGACTGATTGGCGTCCTGCTCCAGCTCCTCGTACACCTGGGTGACGAGTGACAACACAAACACACCTGCGTGACGTCGTCGGCGACGGCCTCGTGCACGCCGTCGCGGCGCGCGCCGGGCGCGTTGAGGCGCCGCAGCTTGCTGAGCTCGTCCACCACTATGGTCTGCACGTCCTCCCAGTACGACTGATTGGCGTCCTGCTCCAGCTCCTTGTACACCTGGGTGACGAGTGACAACATTAATGCCCGTTTTCACTTTTGTATGACGAAATGCGAGTTTGACAGCTCTTAATTAGCAAATTTCTATTGTTTTCCATAGCCAATGAGTTAAAGAATAGCCCCTCTGAGCTGCCATTTGTAAGGGTTTACTAAGGCTGATCGGGACAATAAAATGTATATACTCGTACAATGACAAAGGAATTTCCTTTTAAAAATATTTTATGAAATGACAAAATACTTATGTGATTAATAACAAGCAAATTCAATGAATTACCTTAATATCTTCCAGGAGATCCTCCAGGTCCTGCGCGTGCAAGCCGTTGAGATACGTGTAGGGCTCGTGCATCTCGAGCGCGTCCACACATTGCTCCGAGCTCACGTACCACGCCAGGAGGTCTATTGGTTTAGCTGTAAATAACATTTTAGAGTTTAGCTATTGTTCGCGCCATGTACCTGTCCATAATTCCTAGTTCCATGGTCGCGACGCTGGCAATCTCTTTGGCTCGCAATGAAGTTGACAGATGCGAGTTTTAAACTTGCCGCCGTTTTGGGGCGTGGTTTTTTGCAAGTTCCTTTGGTTTGACAGCTAACACGTATTCACGAAATAACCCGGGTCGCCTCGCGCAAGGTTTTGCTTTTTAAGTGTCTAGATTTAGTTTATTTTACGGTTTTGTTGAGCCGTCGAGCGGTCTATGTGTCGACCTAGATATAAGCATCATTGTTAACGTGCTGTCCGTAACAAAAGAACAGTTTTGGAACCCGCCGATTTTGCTCGCCACACGCTCGGCGAAGTGTGTGTGATCAGGATTTTGGACCCAACTAGTGACAAGCCGAGTGTACAGTGCCACCCCAGCCCAGCGTCTTCAGCAGGCCACAGCTGGCTGCCTGCCTGCTGCGCCTAGCGGCCTGAGAAGTTCACCTGACACTTAACTTCACAATACACTCACATACACCACTCTCATACCATCTCAGGCCGTACAAGGATTGAATGCTGCAAGGAAGGTCAGTGCAACCCTACCATCATTAAGTTACGTTGAGAACAGATCTGACCGCGGAGAAAGGCCCTTAGGGCAGCGACCCTGGACTCAGGTTATAGCTGATGGGCCCCTATACCTCGTGTTCCAGGCCTTGACTCGTTGGCCAAGCCGTTGGCCTCAACATTTGGTACCAAGAGCGTGGTTAAATTGATTCCGCGGACAGATTTGGCATTACTGTGACTTAACTTGGCCGTTCTAGGGTTAACTCATTTATTGTAAATTAATGGACCTTATAACTTATTAATACACAGGCTTATTGAGTTACTAGTACATAGCCTACCTTGTCACATGTAGGCCTGTATAGTGATTGCAATTATTGAGATTTTGTTTTGTTAATTTTTGTTGATTAATAATTAATAGTATCTAATTGTTGTTTGTGGCCCGTAACTGGCCAACAGTTAGATGTAGATTGTAATAAATAAACTTAATATTAATATAATTTGATAATTGTAGGTCCTTACCAAGCCAATTTGTAATTTGCAGTGCCTAGTATGAGTCTAGTGGCTTAGTACGGGTAATTAAAAACTTAATTTTTCTTTTATCTTAATTTATGTTATTGATTGACTTAACATAAATTATTGATAGCTTAATTTGTATCTTTTGGAACTTTTAACCAACAAATACTTTGTTTGTTTACTATAACCCCTCGTGGTTAGGTAACAGAGTAGTTTGTTTGATGTATTTAAAATAGATAATTCTTGTTTTAAAGTAAATAATTCTAATTAATAAATAGTATTTAAGTAGTAATTTGTTTGTGTTTAAAGTGGGTAATTCTTGTTTGATTATTAATTTGTTTGATTGAAGTTGAAACATAACTTGTAACAAATAACTTTGTTTTGATTTTGTTATCTATTTGTTGTAACTACCTTTATTTAAGTCGTTTTGTACCTACCTAAGATGCCAGCCCACAAAAAATTGAGCGTGCGAATTCAATCAGAGCTGCGTTGGGCTGCTACAGCCAACGCCTTGGTAGGCCGGGAGGACCGGGCATCCGCACTGCTCCAGCGGTGCGAGCAGGTGCGGACCAGGCAGGCGGTCGTCGAAGAGGCCTTCCGAGACCTCATGGCATTGGAGCTACCTCCGGAATCGCTGGAGTCCTCAGTGCGGGACTACGAGCAGTTTTTTGAGCTGACAGACGGTCTGGTGGAGGAGGCCGCGAGGCTCAAGAAGGAGGCGAGAATGAGCTCTATTCTTGAGTCTCCCACCAGACGCACCACGCAGCCTGCGTTACAGGGCAAGTTGCCAACAATAAACTTGCCCCACTTTTCTGGCAACCTGAGCGAGTGGCTAGGCTTTCTCAGCCTCTTTGATAGCCTGGTGGACGCGAGAAGGGACCTGTCTCCCTGCCAGAAACTGGCCTATCTACTCTCTTCCCTGCAGGGAGAGGCTCTGGGTTTAGTTAGCCACCTAGACCTCTCCGAGGAGAGTTATACCACCACGCGGGAACTACTGACTCGGCGGTATGCCAACGTGCGCCGGTTATCAGACACACACGTGGCACAAATTCTAGCGCTGCCACGTGTCTATGGGGTGTCCCATTTAAGAGAATCGCTCTTAAATCCACTGATTGTAGCCTGCAACGCTCTTAAGCGTTTAGAGCTTCCCGTGGACCAGTGGTCCTTCCTTTTATTACACATTGTGTTGTCCCGCCTACCTCCCGAGTTGAAACTGCGTTTTGAGCAAAGGTATGGTGGGGACGGGGCCAGCTACCTGCCCCCCTTTCCGGACCTTTTAAAGTTCCTTGAGGAAGAGTGCCGGCAGGCTGATAACTCTGGTATTGCTGGTCCTTCAAGGACCCCAGAGCGGCCTGCCCAGCTGAGGAAGGAAAAGGGTCACACTGGCGTCCCTGGTAAAAGGGCCTCCGACCGGAGACCAATGCCCGTTTACACTGGACTTGCTGCCACTGAACCCGCCCCCTGTAACTATTGCAGGCGTCCAGGCCACCGGGTGCTTTCTTGCCCCCAGTTTCTCTCTAAGCGGATCAAGGATCGGAGGGGCATTGCAAGAGACCGCCACTGGTGCTATAGCTGTCTGGAAGCTCACATGCAACGGGACTGCCAACAGCAACGGCCATGCCCAATTTGTAGGGGTAACCACCTGGAGATTTTGTGCGCCAACAAGAATGGTGTTGGCCGCCGGGTGGAGAGTGAGGGCGCGCCCCGCACGGGCGGGGGCGCTCTTACCGATCGCTCCCCGGATTACTTGCGTCGGTCTCCTGATCAGGGCCATGAATCCCGACGCGTCCGGATTTCGACCCCGCCTATGGGGGCTTCACCCCCCCGTGAGGGGGGCGCCAACCCCCCTCGACGTTCTGATGGGAGATTTGTGGCGGCTCCGTCTACGGTTCAGTCTGCCCGCTATTCACCTCCGCTTCATGAGTGGCCACGCCTCGAACGCCGCCCACCTCGAGCGGGTCGACAGCCTTACTACGGCCTACCGACCTCAGCCCGTATGACTAGGCCCGTGCTGCCGCCACGAGATGACGCATGGGTTTACCCAAATGGAGGTCCGTCCCACTCACCTTTGGAGGTCCCCCCTGAGTCTCAATATGAGATTCCCCGGTTAGAGGACCGGTTTGATGAGGACGACCACCAATAGGTAGTTGCCGCCCTAGCCCCCACCACAGCAACTTCTCCTGAGACCTTGAATCTCCGGCAGTCCGTCTGTCAGACCATTCTTTTGCCGACTGTCTCAGTGAAGGTATTCAACCCGAAGGGTGAATTTTTAATCGTTCGCGCCCTTTTGGATTCGGGTTCACAGCGCTGTATTGCTTCTTCTCGTTTGGTGGGTGAGCTAGGGCTCCCTTGGAGTCCTCGAACAGGACGGGTGATAGGTATCGGGGGTATAGAGCCCTCGACTCCTAACGGGGAAGCGGAATTAATGTTTGGCCCCGTTACGGGCAATCTTAGGGTCTTGGTCAAGGTGTCAGTCCTTGACAATATCTTAGGCCCCCTACCGCAGGTCCGAATAACTGACGCTGCGGTGTCCTGTGCATCAGGCCTAAACCCAGCTGACCCCCACTGGACTGAACCCGGTCCTACGGACCTTTTGTTGGGTTCCGACGTGTTGGGCCTGGTCTTGTCAGGGGAAATTAGGGTTTTGCAGAAGGACGGCCTATGTGCCATGTCCACTATATTCGGTTCTAGCTTTTTTGGACCCGTGCTATGGTCTTCGGACCTACCGGTGCTGGACCAATTGCAAGCAGCCGGCTTGACGCTGTCGGACGTGGTCCAGCGCTTTTGGGAAGTTGAGGAGCCGCCGCATGCCGCACGAGTTGACCCTCTTGACCTTGAATGTGAGTTGTTTTATCAAAACAACACAGGCCGCCGTGTTGATGGGCGATTTGTAACTCGCTTGCCCTTTCTCGCTTCTCGCCCCCCGCTTGGTCAATCGCGGGCCTTGGCGGAAAAGAGGCTCTTGTCTATGGAACGGCGCATGCGGCGCGACTCCACCTTCCGCTCCAAGTACGTTGAATTTATGCGCGAGTACGAGGGCCTGGGGCATATGTCACCATCCAATTTTGATTGGCGCGCACACGAGCACTACTTCTTACCCCACCATGCCGTCTTGAAGACCCCTGGGGGGAAGATTCGAGTGGTTTTTGACGGCTCCGCGGCCACATCCAACGGGGTGACATTGAACCAATGCTTGCACTCCGGTCCTAAGCTGATCAAGGATATCTCCGATATCCTCACGCATTTCCGCCGGCATCAAATTGTTTTCGTAGCTGACATCAAGATGATGTTTAGACAGTCGATGGTACATCGCGATGATCGGAGATACCAAATGATTCTGTGGCGCGAAAATCCTAATGAGCCAATGCGTGTCTTTGAATTGAACACCACGACCTATGGACTCAAGTCAAGCCCCTATATTGCTATCAGGACCTTGTTAGAACTAGCTAACCGGGAGCGACTGTATTACCCTCGCGCATCAGCCACCTTGGAATCGTCAGTCTATATGGACGATATTTGCACGGGAGCCTCGAGCGTTGAGGAAGCTCTGACTCTTCGCGATGAATTGATTGCAATACTGAAGTCCGGAGGTTATGAGTTGGGCAAGTGGCTGTCCAACTCCCCTCACGTCTTGAAGGATCTTCCGGGAAAGGATCAGCAGGATCCTCATATTTTTGAAAATCCCGAAAATCCCAATTTGCTGACGGTCCTTGGAATACAGTACCAGCCCGTCCAAGACGTTTTCACCTACCGGGTCAAATTAGACCCACCTCCTAGGGTCTGGACTAAGCGTTCCGTATTGTCTACGGTTGCTCGCTCTTTCGATCCCAATGGATGGATCACTCCCGTAATATTTTTGGCTAAATGTTTCCTCCAGAAGCTTTGGATTGCTGAACTCGGTTGGGACGAACCACTCTCTGGGAAGTTATTGAAGGAGTGGAACTCCCTTGTGTCTTCACTTCCTGAAGTTAACCGAATTTCCATGCCTCGACGCTTCCTACCAACAGGAAGGTGTCATGCCAGTCTCCACGGGTTTTGCGACGCCTCCGAACGAGGATACGCCGCCGTGGTATATTTGAGGACTGTCGATGTCGCCGGTGAGGTCGCGACGCATCTCGTCTTGGCAAAAAGCAAGGTGGCCCCTTTTCGGTCACGGTTAACTATCCCTGTGGGAGATGCTTGCGTCACCAGTTTAGAGAATCTCCTCACTACTCCGTCTGTAGCGCCGTGTTCTCTATCAAGGTTATAGGGCTTGTTAAAAGAGGTTACTCCGTGACTTTAAATATTTAATCAATTGCACATTAATAATAAAATACAAAATTACTAAACCCTACAGTGGAACAGTGTGACGTGTGCGGCCGGTAAGGGACAACTGACTCGCAGTCAGTTGAAAACGTTTTATAAAACTCAGTCGCCAAAATACCCTGTCAGCGATGCTGCTACATCACACCACCCCAAATTTTTATCTTGGTAAAAATTAACAAACAAAAATCTTAAACTAGGTACACAGTAATAAATTTATTCTAACAATTATACCAACTTTTATTTTTGACAACCCTATTAATGATCCAGATCCGCTTAGCTAACAACTCAAATGTGACTCGACCCTACCAGGATGTCTGTCACCTGCTGTATGACCTCTTTGCCTAACTTCGCTACCACCATATTGTACCTGGTGTCATCGCCAAGCTTCTGCGGTGCCAGTATCGCCTCCAGTTGAATGAACCAGACCCTGGGCTGGTCTGTCCAGAACTCCGGGATCTTGGATGCTAGCGATATGGATGCTAGTCCCGAATCTTCAATTTTCACCACGGTCTCTGGTTGCGTCATTTTTTAAAAGTCTTTCGCCGATTTACACTGAATTTGATTAATGTCTTTATTTAACTTAAAACACTGTCCACTTGAGTTGAGTTGCCCTTTTCGTAGAACCGACCGCCTTAAAAACGCAACGACGCAAATTTATTTACACGTGTAACCTTGATAGTCCGACGCGGTGGTCACCAATGTGGGAGATGCTTGCGTCACCAGTTTAGAGAATCTCCTCACTACTCCGTCTGTAGCGCCGTGTTCTCTATCAAGGTTATAGGGCTTGTTAAAAGAGGTTACTCCGTGACTTTAAATATTTAATCAATTGCACATTAATAATAAAATACAAAATTACTAAACCCTACAGTGGAACAGTGTGACGTGTGCGGCCGGTAAGGGACAACTGACTCGCAGTCAGTTGAAAACGTTTTATAAAACTCAGTCGCCAAAATACCCTGTCAGCGATGCTGCTACAATCCCGAAATTAGAATTGTCTGGCGCCGCCCTTCTGGTACGCCTCTTGAACCACGTCCGCTCCTCTTTGGCATCTGCGGTCGATCTGACCGACGTTTATGCTTGGACGGACAGTGAGATTGTCCTTTGCTGGCTACGAGCCGCGCCTCACAACTTAGAGGTCTTTGTTGCGAATCGGGTCTCCCAAATTCAGAGCTCTGCAGTACCGGTGATTTGGAGACACGTACCCGGAGAACTGAACCCGGCCGATTGCGCCTCCCGCGGCTGTGAGGCCTCTTCACTGGTCCACCATCACCTTTGGTGGGATCCAAGTTGGCTATCCCAATCCGAGACGGCTTGGCCTCAAAATAGGTTCTCCGCTCCCGAAGTATTGCCGGGCTTAAGAGTCGGAGTGGTTGAGGATAAACAGATTCCCGACTTGAACTTTCTTTTGAACCGTTACAGTTCCCTTGATAAACTAATTGGTGTTACCGGTTGGATTCGACGTTTCATCCATAATGGGCGGAATTCAGAAAATAAAAATTTGAGTCCTGTGCTTTCCCCTCTTGAACGCCAAGACGCCCGGAACTACTGGGTGCGTGTGGTTCAGGTGGAGCATTTTTCATCCGTGATTGACACTCTAAAGAGAGGTTTAGTTTTGAAGGGCCCCCTTGCTCGCCTAAGCCCTTTTTTGGACAATAACGGAATGCTACGCGTTGGAGGACGCCTCAAGAATTCCAATCTGCCCTATGGTGCTCGCCACCCCCTTTTGCTACCTAAGGACGGCACCTTTGTCAAATTGCTAGTGACACACTACCATCTTAAAAATGCCCACGCTGGTTGTAATGCACTCTCGGCTATTTTACAGCGCGAGTTTTGGATTCTGGCAGGGAGACGCACCATCCGGAACGTCACTTTCAAATGTATTCCGTGTTACCGCTTGAAGGCTAATACTTCACAGCCGATGATGGGTGATCTGCCCTCCGACCGCGTTCTAGCCACTTTGCTGGGGTTGGCACTGATTTTGCTGGCCCGTTTGCCATCAAGAGCTCTAACCTCCGCAACGCCAAATCGCTCAAGGCCTACCTCTGCGTTTTTGTATGTCTTGCTACCAAGGCGGTACATTTAGAACTTGTGAGTGCCTTAAGCACTGAAGCTTTTGTAGCCACGCTAGGTAGATTTGTCTCTCGTCGAGGATTGCCTGACCTGATTCGCACTGATTGCGGCACAAATTATAAGGGCACTGATAGATATTTAAAAGAAATTGTCGAATTCCTGTCTAGCAATAAGATTAGATTAAGTACAGCATTGTCCAAGATGGGGGTAACCTGGAAGTTTGACCCCCCAGCTTGCCCTCATTGGGGTGGAATATTCGAAGCTGTGGTTAAGGTGGCCAAGACTCATCTCCGGCGCGTTATAGGCGAAACTGTTTTAACCTTTGAAGAACTCGCCACCGTGTTTTGCAAAATTGAGGCTGTACTCAATTCTCGGCCACTCTGTCCCCTCTCATCTGACCCAAATGACCTGGAGGTCTTAACTCCCGGTCATTTTCTGATTGGTCAGCCCCTTAACGCTCTACCCGAATACCCCTTCAGGGACGTGAAGGTCTCACGTTTGTCCCGGTTTGAGCTGCTGCAACAGATGACTCAGAGTTTTTGGCACCGTTGGTCACTAGAGTATTTGCATCTTTTGCAGCAGCGGGTTAAGTGGGCTGACAAATCTGATCCACCCAAAGTTGGTGACCTAGTGCTGATTAAGGAACCTAATTTGTTGCCTTTATACTGGCGCCGTGGGCGCATTCTTAAGCTGATCTACGGGTCTGATGGGGTTCCCAGGGTTGCCGAGGTAATGGTCGGAGACTCTGTCTTGCAGCGAGCCGTTTGCTCCTTATCACGTTTACCTATTTACTAGTAAGTGGACGTAAATCCTTACGACCACAGGCGGGGGGATTGTTCGCGCCATGTACCTGTCCATAATTCCTAGTTCCATGGTCGCGACGCTGGCAATCTCTTTGGCTCGCAATGAAGTTGACAGATGCGAGTTTTAAACTTGCCGCCGTTTTGGGGCGTGGTTTTTTGCAAGTTCCTTTGGTTTGACAGCTAACACGTATTCACGAAATAACCCGGGTCGCCTCGCGCAAGGTTTTGCTTTTTAAGTGTCTAGATTTAGTTTATTTTACGGTTTTGTTGAGCCGTCGAGCGGTCTATGTGTCGACCTAGATATAAGCATCATTGTTAACGTGCTGTCCGTAACAAAAGAACAGTTTTGGAACCCGCCGATTTTGCTCGCCACACGCTCGGCGAAGTGTGTGTGATCAGGATTTTGGACCCAACTAGTGACAAGCCGAGTGTACAGTGCCACGAAGACTGAAGACGCTGTGCCACGAAGACTGAAGAAGTGCTGAAGACGCTGGGCTGGGCCCAGCGTCTTCAGCAGGCCACAGCTGGCTGCCTGCCTGCTGCGCCTAGCGGCCTGAGAAGTTCACCTGACACTTAACTTCACAATACACTCACATACACCACTCTCATACCATCTCAGGCCGTACAAGGATTGAATGCTGCAAGGAAGGTCAGTGCAACCCTACCATCATTAAGTTACGTCGAGAACAGATCTGACCGCGGAGAAAGGCCCTTAGGGCAGCGACCCTGGACTCAGGTTATAGCTGATGGGCCCCTATACCTCGTGTTCCAGGCCTTGACTCGTTGGCCAAGCCGTTGGCCTCAACAGCTATGAACATTATTTAGAGCTCAGCTGTAAATTACATTTAGGTAGGTTTTTAGTGTTTAGCTATGTATAGTCCAAAATTATACAATGATTGAAAATGCTTGTTAATGCTAATTTATACTAATGGTTTGAGTGGAACGCGCGATGCTCACGACGCCGACGGTGCGGTGGTATCTGCACTGATGACTGGATAAATTGCATTATGTGGAATGTAGGTTGGTGATGATGTTAAAAATTGTATGGTTTGGAGAGATAGATAAGATACACATCTTAAACATTTAGTTTTTAGCTGTTAAAAAGATTTACAGCTTATTTGTAAATAGGATATTATGACGTTTAGCTGTTTATTTATTTGTTAAGCTTTATTATTTCACCCACACATATTATACATCTAGTCTAGTCCTTGGTGTGTGGTCTAAGTTGGTGTGTTTAGCAGTTAGTAAGATAGTTGTAAACAATGTCACTTTAAGGGCCTGTATTACCACCATCTGATAAGTCTCGGAGAGCCTAACCGTATATTTTGTCACTTTCTAACTTTATGTTAAGTGACAAAGACAAAATATGCGAATAAGCTATCCGACACTTATCAGAAGATGGTAAAAATGGCCCTAAGAGTTGTTACGGCAGAATCAACTCACCTCGTCCGTCCCGGATGCGTATCTGGCTGCGCAGGCGCGCCTGGTGCAGATGGAAGGCGTCCTCGTGGCGCGCCCAGCTGTGGAACTGCGCCGCCTCGCGCGCTCGCGCCGCGGCCGCCGCCTCGGCCTCGCGCTCGGCCCGCTCCGCCTCGCGCTCCAGCCGACGTTGCGGCAGAATCAACTCACCTCGTCCGTCCCGGATGCGTATCTGGCTGCGCAGGCGCGCCTGGTGCAGATGGAAGGCGTCCTCGTGGCGCGCCCAGCTGTGGAACTGCGCCGCCTCGCGCGCTCGCGCCGCGGCCGCCGCCTCGGCCTCGCGCTCGGCCCGCTCCGCCTCGCGCTCCAGCCGACGTTGCTTCACCTGCCACCAAGAAACTAGTGGTTCGCCCCGAACTGAGACCTCGCGGTAACGGTATCCCATGATTATTCATTCAATCGATACATGATAACCAAAACTGACATTATTATTATGCCCGTTTTCACCAAACATACCTAAATCATCCCCTAAGTAGGAGTCTCTTAACGTAGGTAGCTCCTAAATACAATCCTAAGTCCTAACATCCGTCCCAATATCCTTTTAGGTGTCCCGTACAGGATCGTGATAAATAAGTTGACAGAAAACATCAATCACCTAACTTATAGGTAGCCCGTAAAGGTTAGGGAACGTTAGTGAAAACATTGAATTATTATGTAGGTACTAACGAGTGAAACCGGGTTACGGGCATCTGTACAAATCGTCATCTATCGACGCGAATAGAAAATATACAATATTTAACTAAAATTTAACTAAAAAATAATTTTAATTGAATAATATGGTACAAAAAAAATTACAATACAATTATTGTATTATAATAAGTAACTAAATAATAATGGTCGACGCAAAACTGTTTTTGGGATAGGTCGTTAGTCGTAACTCGTAGTTCCATGGGAATAGTTACTGACTGCGCCATCTATTAGCATTATTGTGAAGCTATGTTGATGCGATATGAATTACTGATGTACATTAAAAATTAAATAATCTCGTTTCTTTATAATATTCATATAATTTTAGTATTTGTTGTTCAAGTACAGGATATAAGTGACCTAAAAACATAAAATCAGTTTGAAAATCCATAGCGGATTTTCCTAGAGAGCGTCTTCAAGCGAGCGTATAAAATCGCCACTTTGAAAGCCCCCCATTTCGTCAATTTTAAGGGAAAAATTAAAAAAAAAATATTTTTGTACTCAGTTCAAAATTATCTTTAAAATGATACGTAACAATTTTATGTAACGCGATATTTTTTTTTTTACTTCGCATTCGCTTCTATGAGAGCCCCCCTGAAATAAAGATTTTTATAACTTTTTAAGCCATTTTCGGCTGGAGGCCATCGGTTTACATATTATATCTAAATTTGAAGTAATTACGTTCAGTAATTCAAAAGTTATAAGGCTCTGACAGACGGACGGACGGACGGACGGACAAGTGCAAATCGCTCTAGTTAACTCAGAGACCTCGCTTCGCTCGGTCAATAAAAGAATTGTGTTAAGCGGTTGGTTATGTACCATAGGACTGAGTTTTCACGGGGCGGTTCTCACCCGCGCCCGCAGCGGTTGCGGTACCGCTGTTTTATATCAATACTAACGACACCGCAGGTTAATACGGTCCCGCAGCCGCCGCGGTTATCGGAAGAAGAGAACACTTCCTGCCTACGTCGCGTCGCTCCGAGTCTGCGGGCGACGGCTGCCAAACTCGCGAACGACCACGACCCGCGCGGTTCTACTGTGGGCACCGCGGCGCCGCGAGAGCAAACCACGCCGTGAAAATTGCTACTTCATTTTCCATACAAATCTGCATTCTACGGCCGCGGACCCGCAACCGCTGCGGGCGCGAGTAAAAACCGCTCCATGGGTACAGGGGCTAAGACAAGTTTTACTGTGGAAATGCCGATACTTTGAACTAGTTATATGGAGCGTGGTCACGACGGGACTAAGCATTGGAAGATTTCAAATGGAAGCTGTCACGGGCAGAAATCATGTACCCACCTTTCTTGATTTTTTTCTTGATTTTTTCGAAGTAGTTCATGCAAAGTTCGATACAATACACTGGCAATGTCGCTTTTGGTTTTGGTGCATTACAATATACACTATACGTGGCTATGTTGTCAACCAATAGGATTCAAAATCACATTTGGAAGGCCAAAAAACAGTTCATAGATGGAGGTTGAGGTCAGTCAGTCAGGTCTCAGCTGGCGGTCTGGCGACCGGCAAGTAGTGTGTGAAGCAGTCACCTTCTCCAGCTCGATCTTGTTCTCCATCTGCTTGTGGCGGTTGAGCGCGTCGAGCTCGTCGCGCGACACGCTGCGCACGCCCTCCTTGGCCAGCTTCTTGGCCCACACGAAGGTGTGCGTGAGCGCCGAGTCCCCGAACGGGTTGTCCTGGTTTGTGTAGCACTGGTACTCATTGTCCCAGCCCATGCGCTCCCGCCGCTTGCGCTCCTTCTCCTGCTTCTCTCGTAAGCGCCGCGCTCTTAAACAAAATACTTCGATAAGTTTATAATGGACAAATAAGATTTTTACTAGCTATTTATTGGAAACTAGTAGGGCGCGTGGGTGCGCGGCCCGCAAGCGGACCGCGGTTTTTCTACTCGGCAAGTAGACTTTTAGGTCTTGATCATTTTCTATAAAAAAAAACCACTCTTCCATCTTTTATACTCTCCGAGATAGACACCGTTGAAGTTTGTATGTCCGCCATCTTGAATCCGCCATTTTGGAATTATTTTTCAGCTCACTGCCAATTAGATCAGGTTTTGAGTGACTTTTGTTCGAGCACCCCCCACCTATCTTCAATACCCTGGCCGTGCTCCTCACACATCTTCCAAACCCTCGATCATCATAGTTCATCATTTGTCACAATGAGAATTCTGCAATAAAAATAAATTTCGAAATGATACCGTATCAAAGTCTTGCATAGTTCCCAACTTCTTGTCTCTTCAATATTCGCCATATATTTTGTATGAAGAAAAAAAAATCCGCCATTTTGGATTTTTTTTCTATTCACCAAATAGACCTTTGGGTCCTGATCATCTTTTTCCAAGAAACCACTCTTCCATCTTTTATACTCCCTGAGATAGACACCGACGAAATTTGTATGGCGGCCATCTTTTTTCCGCCATTTTGAATTTATTTTCAGCTCACTGCGAATTGGATGAGGTTTCAAGTGACATTTGTTCGAGCACACCCCACCTATCTTCAATACCCTGGCCGTGCTCTTCACCCGTCTCCGAAATCCTCAATCATCAGCTCTCTCCATAATTTTCCTCCGGATGAATTTTTGTCCTCTATAGGCAACCATCGGTGAAAAAAAAATTTTTCATACAAAATTTTACAGGAGAGGTGATCAATCAGTCAGTCAATCAGTCAATCAGTGAATCAGCATGAGCAGCTATAATATATTTATTGGAAATGAATATCTATTTTGTCTTCCGAACTCTTTAATTATTGTGTACAATGACGCAAGCTATAGTATAGTCTTAAAGCAGTCACAGATAAACCATCAAGTGAAACATACATATTTTTTTGTTTACCGAGGCTCTAATATCTACAGTGTACCTTATTCCAATCAACACACTTCATTGAGCATTGAGCCAATTGTTAAGGAAAGTCTGAACCATACAGGAGCGAGGAAACCAACAGATAGGTTTGAGCTGCAGGAATACCAGACGAACCTCTCTCAAGCACAGGGAATTGGATGTATTTAATGGATATAAGACCAGTCACTCATCTCGTAATGGTTGCTTTGGTGTACATAGTTATCATTGGTAAATAATAATTATAATCAAATTTACTTTTGATACCTCACGATTTGTCAGATTCTCCAAATCTCCACAAGATCCTCCATATCTGAATTCTGAACTGTCAATCAGTTGTCCAAAAAACATATAAGTTGGAGTCGGTTGATTTATAAATTGTTTCAACATACATTGATAAAAAATTTCATACAAAGGCCAGATAGCACACCATTTGGGTTAAAAAAAACTATGTGTGATAAGAGCTACAAACCTCTTTTCCTCTGGTGTTTCATTGGCCTTCAGCAACTCCTTCTGCTTCTTCTTCTCTTCTCTTAACCTCAGCCTCTCTGCCTCTAACCGCTGCAGCAGCTTCAGTTCCTCCTCCTCAGTGTCACTGGATGAGCTGCTAGAGGAGCTGCTCCTTGATTTCTTCTTTTTCTAGAATACAAGAGATCATCATGAGCAACCCATTAACATCTCACTACTGAGCGCAGGTCTCCTCTCAGAGAAGGGTTACAGGACAAAGTCTACCACCATTGAAGCATATGATATTTAATTGTTAAAACACACATAGCTCTGAAGTCAGAAGTGCATGCCCAGGATTGTACCTGTGACTCCCCAAACAGGAGACTGCAGTTCTAACCACTATGTTACACAGCATTATGTTGTCCGAACTATTATAAAATATGCACATGTCACATAAATAGAACTTTGATTAAAAATAAGATAGCCAACATAGCATGATATTAAGCAAAATTATATCATAATTCTTATAGAACCTCTTATAGAATCTTACACTTTGCATGGCTCTTTCAGCCGAGTTGGAGTTGAGGGGATTTCGAGGTAAGAATATGGGTGTCACCATACAAGTTATTATATCAAGACCTATATGTAAAATAAGTGAACTGCCTTACTGAATTTCTTCTTCTTCTTTATCAACCTATACACGTCCACTGCTGGACAAAGGTCTCCTGCATGGACTTCCACAGGCTTCGGTCTTGCGCCGCTTGAATCCAGCGGCTCCCTGCGACTCGTTTGATGTCGTGGGTCCACCTGGTGGGGGTCTGCCAACACTGTGTTTCCCGGTGCGAGGTCGCCACTCCAACACCTTGGGACCCCAACGACCATCAGCTCTTTGAAGTGTGTGCCCTGCCCATTTCCACTTCAGTTTCGCGACACGATTTGATCTCGCAGGGATATATCGAGCATAGCTCTCTCCATCGCTCGCTGAGTGACCCTGAGCCTTCTTATGAGGCCCACAGTTAGCGACCATGTCTCGATCCGTAAGTCATCACTGGCAACACGCACTGTTCGAAGACTTTAGTTTTCAGGCACTGAGGGATTTTGGACTGAATTTCTGTCCTGCTAAATATAAGCTACTTTATTACATACCTTGCTCTTTTTATGCTTTGACTTAGACTTCCTGTCTCTGCTGGAAGACTTGCGCTTGCTCTTTGATCTTGATCTAGACCTATCGTGATCTTTACTCTTAGCTCCGGAACTTCGGTGCCTTTCAACAGATCTACTACGGGATTCGTATCTGCTTACTGACTGTTTTGATGACCTGAAATGACATGAAAACATAGTATTGCCTATTTTATCAAGAATAGATTGGTGGACAAATACAATTATTAAATTGATTACTTTCGTCCCTCTTTCGTCCACGGTTAGCTAAACTGTATCCAAATAATGATATTTACGATAATAGTTTTGCATTCAAAGGGTACTTACATTTTCTTTTTTGATAACTTATGGTATCTTACAACTTGAAGACAAATTTATACTTCAATTAGCAGTCCATTTTAATCATAATATGAAAGTACACAAACAAGGAACCAGCTTGGAATTAGAATTCGAGTAATTCAGGCAAATATTCAGATAGATCAGGAATAAATAAGGGTGAAGACTGAAGTTATCTTGGACCTGGACTGAAGTCAGAAGATCAATTCAATTCAATTCCCAGGCAATGGCTTTTAGTAGTGCCAACCGGGCACAAGGTCAGAAGATCCTCAAAATTATTTGCGTAATTTGTATCACAAAAATAAAAAATAATTCACAAATTCAACCAAAACAATTAGCCCATAGACCAGGAACACTTAGCCCAAGACAAGCCCAGACAAGCCCAAGAGAACTCGACGAAGTCGTCCGAGCAAGAGAACCACTACACCGACCAGAACTACGTTTCTTGTTGTTCGTCTGTGGTTCTAATAGTGTTCTGTGTCTGTGTCCGTAGTGAAATCCTTGTTCTGTGTCCTATTCGTGGCCATCCTTTGTTTTCTGGTCGGTGGTAGCCATGGTAAGGTAGGTATTTCCAGGCCCTCTCGAGTCAAGGGTGAGCAAGATGTATCAGTCTATCCCTTTCATTTTGTATGGCATATACAGGACTATCCCTTTCTACTCACACGCTATTAAATTTACGCACACATTCTCATTTTCTCAGTCTCGTATTTACTAGATATTCAAATCTTATTGGTCGGTTGGTCGGTGTCAAATTAGCGTCCCAAATTCAAATTTCAAAATGGCGGTTTGGAATTGTTGATTGTTTGCTTGAGGTTCTTTTGATTTTCATAAGAGTTTTTTAAATTATTTCATCGGTTGTAAGAGTTTAAAGCTGCAGTATTTTAACAGGATATTCGTTTTTATTTAGTACTTATTGTGTTTAAATTGATAAGTATAGTGAATAAAGAGATACTTATAGTGCGATTTGTGCTCGGTTTTTTAAGGCTTTCTTATTGTTAGTGTTTCGGTTTTTAAAGTACTCATTACTTTTATCCGATATGAGGCAGTGCAGTGTTCCCAAGTGTAAAACCACCATACATTTACACGCCATTCCTTTTACCGACGCGACTAGATGGAAGGCATGGCTAATCAACTGTCCATATTTCCGTAAATATTCCCTCAAACAGTTAGAAAACGTCAAGATTTGTGAGTCTCATTTTTTATCTCGGTATATCATTAACCATAGATTGTCTAAAGATGCAATTCCTACGTTGCATTCGCAAATTAAACAACCTTGTCCAATCGCAGGTGTAAACTCTAAAATTGATAAATATCTAGAGATACCACCTCTACAGCTTGGTGAAAAACATGTAGTTAAAGTAGTTGACCGAATTCCATCTTCTTCACAATCACACAAGCAATGTAGTAATGAGCAGACTTCTGGTGTTTTAATTCCTGTTCCCCCTTACCTAGCCCACCATGTCTTGAAAAACAGAAGTCATTACATTTAGTTCACTATTTAGAGCCAACAATTAATATTACTCAATACTCACAACCACTGAGTCCTGAACCCTGTGTTTCCATGTATTCTGAAGAGATGTCTGATCCACAGACTACAAGTTCCTTCCTTTCTGAAGATGTGTCTGCATTACAGACTGTACATGCCATTCCATCTGAGCCTGTGCCTTCTGAACGCTTCTGAAGTTGTACCAATAAAATTACAAGTTCTATTTCACCTTCTACCTTGGCTATATATTAGTGTTACTGGTCTGTGGGTATTTCCTACTGCCATGTTCGTGGCCTATGACCACAGACCACTTCATTTGTATAAGTCTCAGTCTTAACGGAGTCTATACTCTTGTATTTGCTACCTTCATGATACTCTGACATATGTACTGTAGTCTGTATCTGTTCTGTACCTAATCTGTGGTCTGACAGAAGCAAATATCCTCTAATCTGTGGAAGCAAAAATAAAAAATCTGGTAAAAATGCTGTGAAATGAAAGTTAATTTTGTTTTCATTAATTAAAATAATTAATGTAGTTTGATAGTTTCCCGACCCGATTATTGTTCCAAATAATACGAGTAGTGAATTTGACTTAAATAAAAGTTCAGACAATCTGTAAATACAATAAATAATACACAAAAAAATCATAAACAGAAATGTCTTTCCTGAGAGGATCCGAAAACTACGTGTGGTGCACGACCAGTGTACTAGGGAAAGGTGCAACAGGGGCAGTGTTTCAAGGGGTCAACAAGAACAACGGGGAGCCGGTCGCCGTGAAGACGTTCAACCAACTCAGTCACATGAGACCCCACGACGTGCAGATGCGCGAATTCGAGGTGCTGAAGAAGGTGAAGCACGAGAACATCGTCAAACTGCTGGCCATCGAGGAGGAGCAGGAGGGTAGAGGCAAGGTGATCGTGATGGAGCTGTGCACAGGCGGCAGTCTGTTCAACATCCTGGACGACCCCGAGAACACGTACGGCCTTCAGGAACACGAGTTCTTGCTTGTGGTGGAGCACCTGACGGCCGGCATGAAGCACCTGCGCGACAACAATCTGGTGCACAGGGACTTGAAGCCGGGCAACATCATGAAGTTCATCAATGAAGATGGCACCACCACTTACAAGTTGACAGACTTTGGAGCCGCCAGGGAGTTGCAGGTGAATGAATTAAATAGTTGAACTTCATGCCAAAGAAAGGAGATGAATGATGTAAACTGTTTTTAAATTGTGTTGTAAGACATCTCTACATGTAATGCTATCTGTTGCCACAGGGAACAGTGTATAACTATAAAGATTGATTGTAGACTTGTCAATTAAGATTAATTTAAAGATTGTGTATAGTAGAATTAGTTCCACTGTATACCCTTATTTCTGAAGTCTATTTCATCATCAGCAACCCATCAACGGCTCACTACTGAGCGCAGGTCTCCCCTCTCAGAGAAGGGTTATAGGCCATAGTCCACCACGCTGGTCTAATGCGAATTGGTGGACTTCACATACCTTCGAGAACATTATGAAGATCTCAGATGTGCAGGTTTCCTCACGATGTTTTCCTTCACCGTTGAAGCAAGTGATAGTTAATCCTTAAACCCACTTGACTCCGAAAAGTCAGAGTTGCGTACCCGGGATCGAACCTGCGACCCCCCAAATAGGAGACCACAGTCCTAACCACTAGGCTATCACTGCTGTCAAAGTCTATTTGTGAAGTTATTATTACTAGACTTAAGTCTGATTTATTGAGAAGGTTTTCTTTTGCTAGTTTCAATCCAATTGAAAAATCAGGCTATGAGTGTTCAGCATATTGATGTATAGAACTTCCAAGTTAATGTGTGATAGAGTGAAGAAAGTAAAGGTGGCTTGTAGACTGGTTCTTTAGACACAACCTAGCCTCAGATTTTACTAATAACTTATGTGGTACCTGGTTTGCTAATTTGTACCAACTTCAATTAACAAGCTTTCATCTCTTTATTTTCCAAAGGGATTAAATATAATGACCACCAAAAAGTACAATGTGACCCTAAGCTTTCTTACTAAAAAAAATATATTTGAAGACCAGATCAGATCAGATCAGATCAGATTTAACAAGTTACTACATGGATATTTAGGTTCAGTTAGGTTCTATTGGGTCACTATACCTAACTACAGTTTAAAAAAGCCGGCCAAGTGCAAGTTGGACTCGCGCACCGAGGGTTCCGTACTCCAAAAGTAAAAGTAAAACGATAATATAATATTAATTTGCTTATTTATCGTTAACTTTGTTTGTAAAGGTTTATTGTTAATATAAAAAAAAAACTATGCTAGTTAGAGCGTTGGTTTTATTTTTCCTGTAAAATATACATAAACCTCTATTTACCATAATTATTTCAAATTTTTCGATTGGTAAACTACGGAGATAAGGGGGGGGGAACGGTATTTTTTTCGACATTTTGGCTGATTACTCAAAAACTATTATATATAGAAATAAATAAAAAACTGTTTTAGAATGCACAAGTAAAGGCCTTTCATATGATACCCCACTTGGTATAGTTATCTTACTTTGAAATTTCAAACCCCCCCATTTTCCCCCTTTTTTAATCAAACTAAAATAATTTTCGCGTTGCTTTTATTTTTCCTGTAAAATATACATAAACCTCTATTGACCATAATTATTTCATATTTTTCGATTGGTAAACTTGGGAGATAGGGGGGGGGGGGGGGGAACGGTATTTTTTTCAACGTTTTGGCCGATTACTCAAAAACTATTATATATAGAAATAAATAAAAAACTGTTTTAGAATGCACAAGTGAAGGCCTTTCATATGTTACCCCACTTGGTATAGTTATTTTACTTTGAAATTTCAAACCCGCGATTTTCCCCCTTTTTTAATAAAACTAAAAATAATTTTCGATTTTTCTTTATTCCAATGATGTTGGGCCACTATTATACACAACTATGCCAAATTTCATGTTGATAGCTTTAATACTGTTTACTGAAATAATCGAGTGTGACGGACGGACGGACGGACAGACGGACGGACGGACGGACGGAGAAAGTCTCACCATAAGGCTTCCATTTTTACCATTTTGGTACGGAACCCTAAAAATGTTTTGTGTGATTAAAATTAAATTTGTATTAAATGTGGTTAAAATTTTGGTAGTCATTTACTAATTATATTGATGATCATTTACTTTTTCTGATGATCAGTTAAACATTAGCCTTTTCCAAAATGTGTCTGGAGATACAAATATTTGTTCAGGAAGAGGAGCAGTTTGTTTCACTGTATGGGACAGAGGAGTACCTCCATCCAGATATGTATGAGCGAGCGGTGCTAAGGAAGCCAGTGGGGAAGAGCTTCGGGGCCACGGTGGACTTGTGGTCCATCGGAGTCACCCTCTACCATGTGGCCACTGGGCAGCTGCCCTTCAGGCCTTATGGCGGGAGGAGGAACAAAGAAACCATGTTTTACATCACCACTAAGAAAGCTTCTGGTGTTATTGCTGTAAGTTTTGAAATTTTTTTTATCTTAACTGTTGTATCAATAAATATTACCATACATCATCATCATTAGCAACCCATCAACGGCTCACTACTGAGCGCAGGTCTCCTCTCAGAGAAGGGTTATAGGCCATAGTCCACCATGCTGGCCCAATGCAAATTGGTCGACTTCACACACCTTCGAGAACATTATGAAGAACTCTCAGATGTGCACGTTTCCTCACGATGTTTTTCCTTCACCGTTGAAGCAAGTGATAGTTAATTGCTTAAACGCACTTGACTCCGAAAAGTCAGAGGTGCGTACCCGGGATCGAACCTGTAACCTCCCGAATAGGAGACCACAGTCCTAACCACTAGGCTATCACTGCTTCGGCTATTACCATACACTTAGAACAAATTACTTGTATTAAAACTTTAGGAAAATTAAAACAAATCCTACTAATATCGAAAAATCTATCTATCTGTTCTTATTCTGTATTCTATCTGTGAAAACTTATAATTAGCTATAATTTTCTTCTGTTCTTATCTAAACTTGCCGGCATATTTAGCGGAACATAAAAAAAAGGTCCATAATTAAAAAAATATGGTTTTATTTTAAAATCTACTTACTACACTTTTTTTGTTACTTAAAGTTTCATTTGTTTTACTTAAAATGAGATCACATTAAGAACAGATTTTGCGAGTAAAGGCTTTTTGTGAAAAATTGTACATTTTTGAACTTTTCATGTAACCGGGAAAAGTGAAATTTAATATTAAAATAACAATTAATTAAATTAGAAAAATGGTGATTAATATCGCGTATTTCCTCCACGTGCTCTTATTAAAGTTTCTACCCGTCTAGGCATACTGAGAATGATGTTATCGATGGTCTCCTGGGATAGTCTCCGCCATTCCTCAACTACGGCGATTCGCAGTTCTCCCACGTTGGCAGGAGCTGGAATTCTGGACTTAACTTTTCTTTTCAGCAAGTCCCAAACGTGCTCTATTGGGTTCATATCCGGTGATCTCGCCGGCCACTCCATAACAGTGATATTCATATCATTAAGATAAGCTTGAGTTACCCGAGCGGTATGCGGCCGAGCATTATCCTGCATAAAAACAAAATCGTCACCGATATATGGGGCAAACGGTACGACATTTTCTTCTAAAACTTCTCTGATATAGCGGTCTGCAGTCAGACTCCCTCTGTCAATCACTACCAAGTCTGTGCGAGCTCCCAAACAAATGGCCGCCCAAACCATTATTGATCCACCACTGTATGCAACTGTAGTTTCAAAATTTGTCTGAATGTATCGTTCTCCTTTGCGTCTGTATATTCTTTGCCTGCCGTCAATTTGATTTAAGAGAATTCTGCACTCATCACTAAACAATACCTTACTCCATTGGTCCGCGTTCCAAAGTCGATGTTCCTGAGCAAAAGTTAACCTGTTTCTACGATGATTTACCTCGAGCCTTGGAGCCTTGGCAGGCACAAATGAACCCAAACCAGCTTCCTCGAGCCTTCTTCGTACCGTACGCTCACTTACGGTTACACCCCACACTGCTTCTAACTCATGTCGGGCTTGGACGGCCGTCAAACGGGGGTTCCTACGTACACGAAGCCGAATGAAACGATCATCCCTACTCGAAGTGCGTCTTTTTCTGCCATGTCCTGCTCTTCTCACATAAGTACCGGTCTCCCTGAACCGTTGGATACTGCGATGGATCGTTGAAACTGGTCGACGAAGATCTCTGGATATCACTCTGTAGGTTTGACCATTTCTTCGCATTTCGAGTGCCCTGGCAATCTCCGTTGGGGCTAAGTCAGGCATAATTCAGTCATCAACTCCAGAAAGATACGCGATTAAAAAAAACTAACAAAAACCAGTATTTCAATGAAATTTTAAATCAAACTCAGAAGGAAGAAATACTCGAAGTTCGCTCCAGATAAGGTGTGTTTGAATAAAATTAAAACAATTGCATAAAATGTGATGTTAAGTTGTTTTCTTAGTTTGAAAATATTTCTTTTTAAATTAAATGACGTATAAACCAGCCAGCAACCTTATATGATACTGATATCAAACCTTTTTTTTATGTTCCGCTAAATATGCCGGCGAGTTTATTTACTTTTTTATATTAGCTGTAAGTTTTCCTGTAAAATAAAATAAAATAAATAAAATAAAATAAATAATAAATAATATTATAAATGTGAAAGTTGAGAGGATGGATGGATGGATGTTTGTTACTCATTCACACAACAACAAATGAACCAATTTGGCTGTTTGAAATAGAGTTAGCTCATGCCTAGTATTAACACATAGGTTACTTTTTATCCCGGAAAATTACAGAGTTTTTGCAGGTATTAAAAAACCTTAATCCACACGGATAAAGTCGCAGGGAACATCATCTAGTCATTCCTTCTGGTTATTAATGTTGAATTCCTAAAATGTCTCATGCCTAGTATTAACACATAGGCTACTTTTTATCCCGGAAAATTACAGAGTTTTTGCAGGTATTAAAAAACCTTAATCCACACGGATAAAGTCGCAGGGAACATCATCTAGTCATTCCTTCTGGTTATTAATGTTGAATTCCTAAAATGTTGAATTTTGAGTAATTTATACAAAATATCAATTCAATTTCATTAAAATATGTTTAATTCCAAGTGCATGTGTTGTTATAGATATAGCATGCTGTAGGTGTCTTGACCCAATATTGTAAACATAAAAAATAAAAAGCCGGCCAAGTGCGAGTCGGACTCGCGCACCGAGGGTTCCATACTCCAAAAGTAAAAGTAAAACGATAATAGTATATTAATTTGCTTATTTATCGTTAACTTTGTTTGTAGAGGTTTATTGTTAATATAAAAAAAACTACGCTAGTTAGAGTGTTGGTTTTATTTTTCCTGTAAAATATACATAAACCTCTATTGAACATAATTATTTCAGATTTTTCGATTGGTAAACTTCGGAGATAAGGGGGGGGGAACGGTATTTTTTTCGACATTTTGGCCGATTACTCAAAATACTATTATATATAGAAATAAATAAAAAACTGTTTTAGAATGCACAAGTAAAAGCCTTTCATATGATATCCCACTCGGTATAATTATCTTACTTTGAAATTTCAAACCCCTGATTTTCCCCCTTTTTTAATTAAACTAAAATAATTTTCGCGTTGATTTTATTTTTCCTGTAAAATATACATAAGCCTCTATTGACCATAATTATTTCAGATTTTTCGATTGGTAAACTTCGGAGATAAGGGGGGGGGGGGGGGGGCGGTATTTTTTTTCGACATTTTGGCCGATTAATCAAAAACTATTATTTCTAGAAATAAATAAAAAACTGTTTTAGAATGCACAAGTAAAGGCCTTTCATATTATACCCCACTCGGTATAGTTATCTTACTTTGAAATTTCAAACCCCCGATTTTTCCCCCTTTTTTAATTAAACTAAAATAATTTTCGCGTTGCTTTTATTTTTCCTGTAAAATATACATAAACCTCTATTGACCATAATTATTTCAGATTTTTCGATTGGTAAACTTCGGAGATAAGGGGGGGGGGGGGAACGGTATTTTTTTCGACATTTTGGCCGATTAATCAAAAACTATTATATCTAGAAATAAATAAAAAACTGTTTTAGAATGCACAAGTAAAGGCCTTTCATATTATACCCCACTCGGTATAGTTATCTTACTTTGAAATTTCAAACCCCCGATTTTTCCCCCTTTTTTAATCATACTAAAATAATTTTCGCGTTGCTTTTATTTTTCCTGTAAAATATACATAAACCTCTATTGACCATAATTATTTCAGATTTTTCGATTGGTAAACTTTGGAGATAAGGGGGGGGGGGGGGGAACAGTATTTTTTTCGACATTTTGGCCGATTATTCAAAAACTATTATATATAGAAATAAATAAAAAACTGTTTTAGAATGCACAAGTAAAGGCCTTTCATATGATACCCCACTCAATATAGTTATTTTACTTTGAAATTTCAAACCCCCGATTTTCCCCCTTTTTTTAATAAAACTAAAAATAATTTTCGATTTTTCTTTATTCCAATGATTTTGGGCCACTATTATACACAACTATGCCAAATTTCATGTCGATAGCTTTAATAGTTACTGAAATAATCGACTGTGACAGACGGACGGACAGACGGACGGAGAAAGTCTCACCATAAGGGTTCCATTTTTACCATTTTGGTATGGAACCCTAAAAATACCTAATTTTAGGTATTTTTTTTTTTAAGTTTACAATATTGGGTCAAGACACATACAGCATGCTTATATTATAAACTTTTTGATTTTGTTTAGGAATTTATGTGAAGATTTTTGTCTGCACTAATTTCATCAAGATTTTCCACACGGTTGCATTTATAATATTTGCATTATTATATTGTATATTTTTATTATTATAATGCTTCAAATTAAAGTTATCCCAAAATCAGGGAACTCAAACAACAGAGAATGGCCCCATAGAATGGGCCCGGGAACTGCCGTCGCACTGTCAACTCAGCGTAGGGCTCCGCAAGATAGTCACCCCCCTACTGGCCGGGCTGCTGGAGGTGGACCCGCACAGGATTTGGACGTTTGAGAGGTTCTTCTCGGAGGTCCAGATGGTGACCTCCACTAAACCAGTTCACATCTTTCACGTCAATAAGGCTGCTAGTTTAAAGGTAAGATTTAGATGCTCTACATTTTGTTATCCTTGTAATTTTTTTTTTTTAGTTAATTGCCTTATCTAGCTTTTACTGATACTTGTTGTTTTTTAATTCGTTGACTTTAAGGCTGCGGCCGCACTGGTGATTTCGTTGAGACAAACTCCTATATGCAAATAAGGGTGGTCGCATCAGATAAGCGACGTGCGAAATTTACTTGTTAATGTCGCGCATAATTTTCAATAGTACAAACAACAATTAATGTCTCCGCACTGAGTTCGGTCATTACGCGATGTAAGCGCAATTTGCTAGTTTATCGCCACTGCAATGCGGACACGCTTTATCGCGTCGCCAGTCGCCTTACCAGTGCGGCCTTGGCCTACTGTTATCTCACTTGATGGCAAGTGGCGATTCAGTCTAAGATGGTAGCGGCCTAATGTATATGGTTTGGTAGTTTTTAATTAAACTCATATACCCTTAATCAATAATCTGTTTCTATACACCATCAAACTGAAATGCTAAAGAGATTTTAAAACAAGTATAATATTCATCATTTCAGTCCTCGTCTGAATTTTATTTTGCTTATCAACAAACCAGCCAAGGTTGTTATTGTTTCTCTCATTAAACTTCGTGCCTCTTAGTTAACTTACGCAAGACCTTGTTACGCGCGTACCGCCGAGCGCCGTCGTTCCGCGCGATTAATCTTTTTCAATGATGACTAAGTACTATGATTTATGGTTATAGGTTAATGGATGTTCGAATACAGGGAATTGAATTATTATGAAGCATTGAAGTCACTCGGATTTGAGTAATGAACATGTGCGATGTTCATCCATGCAGGCAAAATATCCATGTGTTGTTAGGCTTAATGCCTATACTATAACTATTAACTACCTATGTAAAAAAAATATTTTTTAGATTTTATACATTGAGTGTTCATAGAGAATGCCATCATAGTTGGTACTTTACTTAATGAGGAAAAATTTCTCTATTTTGCTTAAAAATAAGGATTGTTAAAAATAAGGATTGAAAGAATGTTAATAGCAGCACTTTTATGTACTATTTACATAAAATCCCCAATGTTTCAGAAAAAGGGAAGGAACACACAAAATTTTTAATGTTAGGACACGAGTATTAATGCATTATGGTTGTCCACTAATTCCCAAAACGTATCTGCTCATAGTCTGGCGATTGATTGCATGAAGTACACATTACAAAAAAATGGTTGTCCAGGTGTTCCTGAAGCCGGAAGAGAAGTACGAGCACCTGCAGACGTACATCTGCGAGCAGACCAGCGTGGTGGCCGAGTCCCAGATCCTGCTGTACCGGGACACCCTGCTGCTCACAGAGATCGACGACACCACTCTAGGTACCCAGCCTACTGAGTTATTGTGTACAACAAAGAACATCACAAAACTCAGCTTAGGCAGACTGGCAACAGGCAACAACGGCAACTCGAAAAGAAAACCGACGTTTTACGGGTTGCAAGTTTTACAGCAACAATAAGGGAGAGGGCAGACTAGCATCTTTTAGCGGCAGCGACCGGCATTTTTCGATTTTGAGTTGTTGTCCGGAAGCTCGATACCGCGTTCGAATGTTTCACTAAGCACACATGTCAGGCTTCTCCCTAAACTGGGAACAAAAAGCGCAATTTAGGTATGTAATTCAATTTGTATTCCGTTCCAGGCAAGAACTACCCCGACACGACGGCGGAGGTGCCGCTGATGCTGTTCAACAAGAACAACAACAACGTGTGCATGGCGCCCGAGCCCGAGATACCCAAGTTCCCCGTCTTCCCCAACATCGTGTCCGTCGAGAACGACGCCTCGCAGGCCAAGGTCGGTCGGTCGGCCGGACACCCTCACCTGCCCGACGACAAGCTGACGAGTGTAACGTGTTGGTGTGTGCGCGCAGACGGCGTGCAGCGTGGGGCACGTGGTGAAGCGGCGCGTGGAGACGCTGTGCGCGGCGTCCGTGCTGTGCGGCGCGTGCGTGACGCGCTGGGGCGCGCTGCTGGGCGCGCGCCTGGCCGCCACGGCCGTGCGCGCGCAGGCGCTGGCCGCGCACGCCGCGCGCCTGCACGACGCGGCGCGCGCGCTCGACCTGGCCGCGGCCGCCGTGCGCGCGCTGCGGCCGGGCGCGCCGGCGGGCGAGGCGTGGGCGCCGTCCGCCTCGCTCGTGGCGGCCGAGGCGGAGGCGCTGCGCAGCTCGGCGGCGGCGCTGCGCGCGCGGCACGCGGCGGGCGCGCTGCGCGCCGACTGGGACGACGCGCTGCCGCACGCGCCCTGCCCCAGCGACCTGCGCCTGCACCTCAAGGCCAAGACGCTCGTGGAAAGGCTGCGCGAGTCGTGGCAGCACCTGGTGCGGGACCGCGCCACGCGCTCGCTCACCTACAACGACGAGCAGTTCCACGTGCTGGAGCGCATCACCGTGGCGGAGACGGGGCGGCGCGCGCGCGCCCTGCTGCAGCGCGCCGCGCCGCTGGCACGCGCGAGGGCCGACGCCATCGCTGACTGGTGAGTCGTGGCAGCACCTGGTGCGGGACCGCGCCACGCGCTCGCTCACCTACAACGACGAGCAGTTCCACGTGCTGGAGCGCATCACCGTGGCGGAGACGGGGCGGCGCGCGCGCGCCCTGCTGCAGCGCGCCGCGCCGCTGGCACGCGCGAGGGCCGACGCCATCGCTGACTGGTGAGTCGTGGCAGCACCTGGTGCGGGACCGCGCCACGCGCTCGCTCACCTACAACGACGAGCAGTTCCACGTGCTGGAGCGCATCACCGTGGCGGAGACGGGGCGGCGCGCGCGCGCCCTGCTGCAGCGCGCCGCGCCGCTGGCACGCGCGAGGGCCGACGCCATCGCTGACTGGTGAGTCGTGGCAGCACCTGGTGCGCGACCGCGACCTATTGTAGGCTAAGTCGCCCCAGACCAAGTTGGTAGCAGGTAGGTGGCCCACAGGGGACAAACGTTTAAGTTAGGGCCGTCCCAGAGGTCTCCTTAACCACCAGCATGTCAGCGGACCGCTGACATCTTATGGCAATAGGTCAGGTAACACCATCTTGAGCGCTGAACGCTGGCGCGAACACCTACACTACGCCTCGAGGGAGTCGTCGTTGTCACACAAGAGTAAATAGAAACCATTTGTTGTGCAGGTACAAAGTGGCGCAGACGGTGTACCTGCAGACGCAGATCCTGGACAAGGACGTGTCGAGCACGGAGCTGAAGGTGCTGGCGCTGGCGGCGCGCCTGCAGGACGCCGAGCACCGCACGCGCGCGCTCGTCAACGACGCGCAGGCTCAGGTGAGCTCGGCCGGACAGTGTACCTGCAGACGCAGATCCTGGACAAGGACGTGTCGAGCACGGAGCTGAAGGTGCTGGCGCTGGCGGCGCGCCTGCAGGACGCCGAGCACCGCACGCGCGCGCTCGTCAACGACGCGCAGGCTCAGGTGAGCTCGGCCGGACAGTGTACCTGCAGACGCAGATCCTGGACAAGGACGTGTCGAGCACGGAGCTGAAGGTGCTGGCGCTGGCGGCGCGCCTGCAGGACGCCGAGCACCGCACGCGCGCGCTCGTCAACGACGCGCAGGCTCAGGTGAGCTCGGCCGGACAGTGTACCTGCAGACGCAGATCCTGGACAAGGACGTGTCGAGCACGGAGCTGAAGGTGCTGGCGCTGGCGGCGCGCCTGCAGGACGCCGAGCACCGCACGCGCGCGCTCGTCAACGACGCGCAGGCTCAGGTGAGCTCGGCCGGACAGTGTACCTGCAGACGCAGATCCTGGACAAGGACGTGTCGAGCATGGAGCTGAAGGTGCTGGCGCTGGCGGCGCGCCTGCAGGACGCCGAGCACCGCACGCGCGCGCTCGTCAACGACGCGCAGGCTCAGGTGAGCTCGGCCGGACAGTGTACCTGCAGACGCAGATCCTGGACAAGGACGTGTCGAGCACGGAGCTGAAGGTGCTGGCGCTGGCGGCGCGCCTGCAGGACGCCGAGCACCGCACGCGCGCGCTCGTCAACGACGCGCAGGCTCAGGTGAGCTCGGCCGGACAGTGTACCTGCAGACGCAGATCCTGGACAAGGACGTGTCGAGCACGGAGCTGAAGGTGCTGGCGCTGGCGGCGCGCCTGCAGGACGCCGAGCACCGCACGCGCGCGCTCGTCAACGACGCGCAGGCTCAGGTGAGCTCGGCCGGACAGTGTACCTGCAGACGCAGATCCTGGACAAGGACGTGTCGAGCACGGAGCTGAAGGTGCTGGCGCTGGCGGCGCGCCTGCAGGACGCCGAACACCGCACGCGCGCGCTCGTCAACGACTCAGGCTCAGGACGTCGAGGCTCAGGTGAGCTCGGCCGGTCAGTGTGCCTGCAGACGCAGATCCTGGACAAACAATAATATTTATAAAATATTTTGACGGTTCTAACCTTATTAGAACCGTCAAAATATTTTTCCTTTTCCCTGTTTCAGTTGAGCGCACAGAAGCCGGAGCCCGCCGCGGAGAAGGAGAACGAAGCGCAGCAGAACGGCGCCGCGCGCGCGCGCACCGCGGCCGCGCACGCCGGGCTCCCCGCGGTACGTGGGGCACACTTACTCAACCCTATAGTTAGTTATAGCCACAGTTCACATATGAGTGTCTCTGAAACTAATAATATTGCAAATGACGCACCAACCTCTACAATAATCTATCATTTCTATGAAAATGATACATTGATCATAGAGATTGGTTATGAAATCATGCGCCATTTGCAACATTATTAAAATAGTCCCAGAGATACTCGTTTAACTGTTTACAACGCCAAAATGGCGTCAATCAAATCCAAAATGGCGTCAATCAAGTAGGTCCAAACAATATGACAGTGTTAATCATAGAGGTCAGTGGTGGCGCGGCTTTGTCTAACAATGTTGCTAAATCTAGTGCTATCCTTTCAGATTCATTATGAAAGGGATAGCATGAGATTTAGACCTGTCAATTTAGATGAGTATATGGATTGGATACAACAAAATTAGTAGCTCACAATAGGCAACAATAACTATTTATTTAATTTAATTGATAAGTAAATAATTAAATTGTTCCTTGTGACATTGTTTTAGAAGAAAATGTCATGGTGAGACCTCAAAAACATTTCAATAGGCATGATGACCGATTTGTAAAAACTTTTGGATGATGTTCGGAAGTATCGATTTCGAAAAAATATATCATCTTATTTCAGCAAAAAAAGGTTTGGTAAATTAAATTGCCATTTCAATTTTAAATACCTACCTATTAAAATTCACGCAAAAACGCTCGCCGGTGTCATGGCGTCGTTCCTAACGTCACCTCTATGTTTTGTCATAGTAATTTGTCGTTTGCAAGTTTGAAGATAGATTTAATGTATCACTCTGATCGGATGTTCATTTCAGCAGTATGGCGGATTGCTGTATTTTATTTATACTTTTATTTTATCAAAATAAATATCAATCTTGCAAACGAAAATAGAAAAATAAATACGTTTTTTATAATACATGAATCCTATTTCATTAGATAAAATCATAATTTCATTGATTGTTGGTTACTGTTATGATGCCTATTGTGTGGTTGGTGATCCAAAAATCATCATCATCATCATTAGCAACCCATCAACGGCTCACTACTGAGCGCAGGCCTCCTCTCAGAGAAGGGTTATAGGCCATAGTCCACCACGCTGGCCCAATGCGAATTGGCGGACTTCACACACCTTCAAGAACATTATGAAGAACTCTCAGATGGGCAGGTTTCCTCACGATGTTTTCCTTCACGGTTGAAGCAAGTGATATTTAATTGATTAAACGCACTTGACTCCGAAAAGTCAGTGGTGCGTACCCGGGATCAAACCTCCGACCCCCCGAATAGGAGACCACTGTCCTAACCACTCGGCTATCACTGCTTCTTAAAAAGTCCAAAATGGTCCAAAAATAGTTAGAATAGAATAGAATAGGAAATTAATTTTATCCATTAATGATGGTAACAGAGCGGGGCCGGCCTGCGGGCGCTGCTAGCGGAGCACGACAACGTGTCGTCGGCCGTCGCGGCCAGCACCGCGCTCGTCGCGCGACTGCTGCACCTCACCGCCGACGTGGCGCCCTAGCGCGCGCCCTGCGCCGTGCTCGGCCCTCGCGACTTGTGCCTTCCGAGTGTGGGACCTGGTGACCTTGTCGGTGCCGGCCGCGACTGTCGCGGCGCGCCACGTACTTCGACTAAATCTAGTGAACTTAGCAAAACCGATCGCGATGTGCCACGTACTTTGATTAAACCTAGTGAACTTCGTAAAACCGATCGCGATTGTGGCGATGTGCCACGTACTTTGATTAAACCTAGTGAACTTCATAAACCCGATCGCGACTGTCGCGGCGCGCCACGTACTTTGATTAAACCTAGTGAACTTCATAAACCCGATCGCGACTGTCGCGGCGCGCCACGTACTTTGATTAAAACTAGTGAACTTCATAAACCCGATCGCGACTGTCGCGGCGCGCCACGTACTTCGACTAAATCTAGTGAACTTAGCAAAACCGATCGCGATTGTCGCGATGTGCCACGTACTTTGATTAAACCTAGTGAACTTAATAGAGCCGGTCGCAACATACCCCGTCCTATGATTGACCCTAGTGAACATGTTAGTGCCGATTACGAATGTCGCGACATACCCCGTACTATGATTAACTCCAGTGAACGTATTAGTGCCGATCGCGACTGTCGCGATGACCTACCCCGCAATTTTGTGAAATCTAGTGACTCCATTAATGACGTACGCGACTGTTGCGCCGCAAGCAATCCCGGCGACTGTCTTAATGCTCAACACAACTGTCGCAATTTCTTGCCCTCTACTTGTGTAAATGATTGTGTTATTGATCAACGTGGTTTGAAAATAAGGAATAAATTAGTTGTAAATAATCTTAACACCAATCAAGTCGATGACGGCTTCATTTGGACGACTACACTTCATAAAGAACAAAGTTTGAAATGTTTGAACACTGAGTGTTGCGGACGTAGCAATTTTAACACTGATTTGAACCCAAACATCAATGATTTGAGAAGTGATGGCAATGTTATAGACGACTTGAATCCAAATATGAGAAATAGCAACATAATCAGTGATTCAAATCCAAATATTGAATTGATTGATGATTTAACCAGTGATCTTAAATGTTGGTGCAATAAGGACGATTGTCGTATGTACTTAGATAATAATTATTGTTCGGATTACTTTATTCAGAACTCTGACGTTGCGTACGAGAACATTAGATTTAAGTGCACTGAAACCCCTTTACCTTTACAGATTGTAAAAAATGAATGTGTCCTAAGTGAAGATGAACATTTAAATGCAAAAAATGACTATAACACAAATACATATAACATGGGTAACTATCGTGTATATAGCGCCACGGAATGTTCCGACACCGATAGTAGTACTACTTTAGAGAGTTCAGACGAGTCGATGACGTCGCTAGACTCTGGTATCAAGACTGTAATATACGAGTCGGCGAGTTGCAAGGAAGTGAAGTCTTTGCCGGTAGATGCGGGGGATGTTCGTGAGGACGGCAGCACAAAAGCACATTCCAAACCAGGCTGTGTACTTAGTTAATGTGTCCAAAGCTAAGGTGCAGGCACACCGGGTACCGAGACGGGTGCTAAGCCGAAGCGTAGTTTTTTGAAGACTTACATTTCGCATCCCTTTCTCTCGGACTAGAAGTAAGAGCGATAAAAGTTAATAGTAGAGTTCGCCTTTTTTCTTCATCAAAACTAGGTCAATCATAATAAAAATATCCATAATTTAATTGACGAAGATAATGGTTGACGACATTTTGTCAAAAATATCTGAGATTTTTACAATCATTGAAAATATTAGAATGTGCGAGAGAGAGGGATGCGAAATGTAATAGTCCTCTTAATGTGTCCAAAGCTAAGGCGCAGGCACACCAAGTACCGACACGGGTGCTACGCCAAAGCGTAGTTTTTTAATGATAAAAACTTGAATTCAACTGTTTGTTTATGAAAAATCTGCATCAGAGATTATTGCAATCATCATACCATAGATTGCTACAATCTGAAAGAATGATTGCTGCCCCTACCTACACCCCCCCCCCCCCCCCTGGCGACGCCCATGAGGTGGATTATACGAGTCTGCCCGCGAAATTCAAATTTAATTTGGTTTTTCCCATTTTGTAAACTAATACGACAAAGCAGGCTTATGGCATTCTAATTGCGCCAGTAGAATTATCATCTTCACAGGTTTACATAAAAAATTTTACTTGAAAGTGACCAAATTAAGAAATTAATCAAAATACCGAGTTGGACGTGAGTTACTCACAAATTAGTCAATATTCTATTCTATTGTTTAAGAAGTTAAACATCACAAGCTTCAACGGTGAAGGAAAACATCGTGAGGGAACCTGCACACCTGAGAGTTCTTCATAATGTGCTCAAAGGTGTGTGAAGTCTGCTGATTTGCATTGGCCCAGCACGAAGGACAAACTTCTCTGAGAGGAGACCTGTGCTCAGTAGTGTGCTGTGCTCAGTATAACATATTACATTAGTAATTGTTTTTAATAACTGTTCTCTGAAAATCAATTTAAAGCTTATGACAATAAGGTGGAGGGATGTCGTTGCAGCATTTCGTGGCAAGATATTCACAAACTCGATCGACGACGCGTCGCTGTTGTGCTCAATCAATCGATGATCCCATTGATATCTGCCGAGTGCTCATTGCTATAATATATTGCATGGCCAACTGAGGCTGCTCGAGCAGGTGTATAATGTTAAGCGCACGCCCCATTGGGAGCGAAGCGAAACGTAGTGTTCGATTCGCTTCGCTCGTGTCGCAATCAAACAAATAATCTCCTTTCGCTTCGCTCTCTATGTGGCCTGCGCTTAACTATTAAGACTTATTTGGCACCAATATGAAATGATGACTGAATTTTGCTGCAAAGATCTCATATGAATCGTTCCATTTTTTATTAGTTCTATGTGATGAATTAATTTGATTCCTAACATTTATTTAGCACTGTAATAAAGTATTTTTCTAGTTGAGTATTAGTTAAGATTCTTTTTATGCTTTGGTGCTTCATTCAATAAATAGTGTGTTAAGGATAAGCTGTATTCTATGTTCTGTTATTTTACTGTTAATAAAAATCAATTTATTGTTTTATTTTATTTTTATTAATGTTTATTTAAGTTTTTAGTAATAAAACTGAAGATCGGATTGCACAAATTTATACCTACTTACATAATAAAATAATGTCTTGTCTCTATTTACAATGTATGATTTTCAGCTGTAAAACTATTCATGGTCTAGTTAGGTACAAGTCAGCAAACTTGTTCACTTCGTAACTAGGTACCTATTTATATTAACTAGTACATAATTATTTGAAAGTTAAAAAAAGGAATAAATTAACAAAACAATTTAGCTAATATTTTAGGTACAAAATGTACAATACTTTATTTACCTATCACTTAAAACTAATCAAATGTACAATGTGTAATAAGAATATAACAGTAATTTTAAAAATTATAAAAAAATAAAATATCTTGGGTGTCAGAATAATTATTAAGTAGGTAAGTATGCGAAAGTCGAAATAAAAAATCACTTACATAAAAAATTTTTTAGACATGAAAAATTCAATGTAACTTAAATTGACTACTTACTTTGACCTTCCAGTTCTTTATGGCTCAAGTTACATTGTGGGAAGTCAACAAAGTAAAAACAGGTCGATCCCTCGTTACCACTTCATAACTTATTTGGTTTACATATTTCAGTGGTCCGGAACCCGCTAACATTGAAAGCCCTGATAAGGGTGATGAACGCTTGCACGCTCAAGCTCAGGCGGAACGTGACACTTTCGTGCGTGCAGCGGGTGTTCATCGATTTATAAGACGTTATCACGTCAAAAATAGGCTATAATAGTTTGTTTGGAATGTCCCAGTACGGAGCGCTCGTTATGGTGACGCAGCAACCACAACCCCACTACGAGTAGGGCCTGTCGAACAGCTTGGCGCGGCTGAGGCGCCGCTCGAGCGTCTTGTAGTCGCGGTGCGCGGCCTGCACGCGCTTGAACTCCTCCAGCAGCGCCTCGAAGTCGATGTCCGCGCGGTCCGCCTCCCTGCGCGCGCCATGAATGAATGAATTAATGAAAATATTATTACTAGCCGATGCCCGCGACTTCGTCCGCGTGGATTTAGTTTTTAAAATCCCTCGGGAACTTTGATTTTCCGGGATAAAAAGTAGCCTAAGTCACTCTCCAGGTCCTCAAATATACCCTAAAGATTTTAGACTTATTTCGTGGCTTAATGACATAATTATAATGTATTATACGAGTACGTACCACGATAATTGTTTTATATAATGTCGATATTTCGATCCAGTTGCATGGACCGTGGTCACGACGGGAATGCGGTGTTGAGAGACGTCAAGTTGAAGCTGTCATGGGTAGAATCTATCTACCGGCCTTCTTGGTCTTTTTGACGGAACGTTATTTAAGTTTCGGCAAAATACACTCACATCACTTTTTAATTTTGGTGCTGCACGACGCTTTCCTGGCTTGCATAATTCTACCACTGGATTCCACATGCTGGCTAGCTTGAACAAAGCACTGGATCGAACTCCATAGCCCTCGAGTTCTCTCCACAGACCGTCACTATATTCCGAGGATAGTGCGTGAAGCGATTGAAATTCTTAAACACCGGAATTTCAATCGTGAGAAAGACGGTTTGAAGCTAGCCAGCATGTGGAATGCATACACTTCGCTTGATGACTGAGCGGGTGCCGCGCAAACGTTTTACAGTAAATCTGGATAGATGGCATTCGTAGTTCGCTTAGAACAGGGGGGGGGGGGGGGGGAACATTTCACCTCGAGGGATCATTATGTACATCTTTCCCCTACGTGTGTGTATGTGGCGTGTGAGTAATTGTAGAGGTCAGTGCGCCATTTGCAATGTTATTAGTTCCAGAGACCCTCGTTTAACAGCTTACAGCGCCAAAATGGCGTCAATCAAGTAGGTCCAAATAATATGACGGTAGTCTCTCCAGTCAGCGGTAACGAAGATACCTGTGTTGCGGCGCGGGCGCGGGCACGGCGTCGAGGCGCGGGTGCGGCGGCGCGCAGTGCAGGCGGCGCCGCAGCGCGTGGAACGCCTCGCTCTGCGGCAGCAGCATCAGCAGCCCGAACAGCGCGGCGCGCAGGTCGGCGCTGCCCGGCCCGCCCAGCAGCTCGAGCCGCAGGTCTGCCCGACAACTCACATCGTCACATCACATCATCGCATCACCCTGCGGATGTCGCCGCGATCACCCCCCCTGTTCACCCCCTGTCCGCCTCCCTCAGCAAGCCGCTCTATACACGAGGACGGGAATCGCTCAACGAGTGTGTAGAGGCCTCGCATTTAGTGACAAAAAGACTTGTCACAATTTACTAGTTATCTAACTTGTACCTGGGTGACCTAGCTTAGCTCGGTTTTTATTTTTGGGTTAATCGTGTTTTTTGGAAATTACTTCCCTTTATATGTTTGTGGGAAATTATATTGTTGCTTAACAACGCCATCTATTTTCAAGTAGCTTTAGTGTTGCTGTGTCGGTAAAACAATTCGCCAATAGGATAAATATATTTGCACAATGTCGGTTTCTTTACTAATAATAGGTCTTTACCTATGAAATTGCCGTTTTGTATGCAATAAGTGAAAGTACTTATTTTTTCAAACTTTTTTATTTCTGTTCGAAGTAATCACCCATGCAATCGACGCGTCTTTGCCAACGCATTGGCAGTTTATTGATGCCCTTCTTGTAAAAATCAGCTGGACGGGAGGCAACATACTCTTCAAAGGCATTTTGTACTGCCTCTCGGGAATTGAATTTTTTACCCACTAAAAAGTTGTCTAAATTTTGGAAAAAGTAATAGTCGGTAGGTGCAAGGTCTGGTGAGTATGACGGATGAGGGAGAGCTTCCAACCCCAGCTCTTGCAGCTTGGAGACTGTCTGTTGCGCAGTATGGGGTCGCGCGTTGTCGTGAAGGAGCAGTGGGGACGACCGATTGACCAAAGCTGGTTGCAGATGTGCAAGCTTCTCCATCATTCTCTCCAGTTCTTTACAGTACACATCTGCATTAATGGTCATGCCGTTTTGTAAAAAGCTGTGGTGAATCACACCCGCACTAGACCACCAAACAGTGACCATCACCTTTTTAGGGGTCATTTTTGGTTTAGGGCATTGCTTTGGTGCTGAACCAGGGTCTAACCAACTTGCTGAGCGCTTTCGATTGTCGAACAGAATCCATTTTTCGTCGCACGTAACAATTCGTTTCAAAATTCCTTCATTTCTTTGCCTGTTGAGCAGCGCAAGGCAGGTCTCGACGCGTACGTTGCGCTGGCGATCGTTAAGGTCGTGGGGCACCAATCTATCAAGCTTTTTTACCTTGCCAATTTGTCGCAAATGGATCAATATTGTTTTGATGCTTACATCAAAAGCTGCTGCTAGCTCAGCTGTAGATTGAGTTTCGTCAGCTTCCACGATCGCCTTTAATTCATTATTGTTAACCAAAGTCTCCGGACGACCACGAGCTTCATTTTTCAAGTCAAAATTTCCAGAACGGAACCGGGAAAACCAATAACGGGTTGTGCGATCGTTTGTACAGTTCTCTCCGTAAACGTTTTTGATGTTACGGGCCGTTTGTGTCGCGTTGGTGCCACGACGGAACTCATATTCCATAATTACACGAATTTTTAAAGTATCCATTATGACGAAAAATGTTCAAATGTAATGAAAATACAACGCTAATCAAAAAACAAAAGACTGAGTTTGTAAATAGAATGTCATGGTTTTAAAACAAAATTAATTTGAATTTAGAATACAGAGCCATTACAAACTTTTTTTTATTTGAAATGACCAGTACTGAAGAAAGGCAATTTCATAGGTAAAGATTACTACTGTATTCTTTTTTTTAAAGCTTGGTCATGAATTAGATGCGTTGATAAAGGGCCCCCAATATTAGTTTTTCTCACAAAAGAAGGAACTTTAAAAAAAGGGAAACTAAATTCATGTGGACTCGAACCGGGGTCGTCTGGTTTCGGGACCGCCCTTTCCCACCGGGGCTATTATAACTTTGAAGATGGTAGCGAAATTTACCTTCATATTCTAATGATATTGTAGAGGTTTTTCATTGCTTGAAAACACGGATAAAACGACGTTTTCTAAAAATGAAACCTAGCTAGATCGGATTTATCGCCACCGAAACCCCCGGCATACTAAATTTCATGATCTTACAATATTTCCTGCAGAAAAGGATGATAGCATTAGATCTGTTTGTGATTGCGATTGTGTACTTCAGAATTAGCAGCAAAGTGTGAACGAATAAAGTCACTAAGACTAAGTCATGTCTTTAAATGAGTATTTGAATATTATTATTAGTATTCAATTAGATGCCTTAACAATTAACATGGGTAGCCTAAGTATATCACGCTCTCTTTAAACATTTCTGTGGTGTCGTGTGATGCGGGTTGTTACGGTCCCTCAAATACATTACGTTGAGCGAAGCAACGGCTGGATCATGCGTCATGCTCGTGAACGGGTGCCACCGGCGGGAATGGGGCTACTTTATGTTTGCCCATCTTAACATGTATTGAATTATAAGTAGGTATGAATTTTTGGGACTTCCCGCTCATAATGGAAACACTGCATACATAGCATAGTACCTAATGTAAACTGTGTTTAAAAAGAGCAACCGCCGAGTTTCTTGCTGGTTCTTCACATGCAAACGTTTATTTGAATAAAAAATCGGCCAACTGCGAGTCGGGCCTCGCTCTTTTAGGGTTCCGTTAAAAAAAATTAAATTAAAAGATTTCCATCTACCCACCTACCCATTTTAATTTAATTTTTTTAATTTAATTTAATTTTTATTATTTGTTGTTATAGCGGCAATAGAAATACATAATATGTGAAAATTTCATCTGTCTATCTATTACGGTTCACGAGATACAGCCCGCTGACAGACGGACGGACGGACGGACGGACGGACGGACAGCGTAGGCTTAGTAATAGGGTCCCGTTGGTACCCTTTGGGTACGGAACCCTAAAAATATTTGTAATCTATTATACACACACACACATTCTGACGAGGAGGTAGAGGCGCTGTATGAGGATATATCAAAAGCCATACACGCCTCTACCACTCATTACAGTGTTGTGATGGGGGATTTCAATGCAAGGCTGGGCGAACGAAGCGGTGCAGAGACGAGAGTGGGGCATTTTGGGTATGGGCGAAGGAACCAAAGGGGCCAAATGTTGGCCGATTTCATGGAGAAGGAGGGCCTCTTTATGATGAACTCCTTCTTCAGGAAGCGGCCACACAGAAAGGCCAAATGGACTTGGATGAGCCCCGATGGTTCTACGAGAAGTGAGATTGACTTCATTATGTCGACCAAGCGCCATATATTCAATGATGTCTCCGTGATCAACATGGTGAAAACCGGGAGCGATCACCGTATGGTAAGAGGCACATTGAATATTAATGTGAAGCTGGAAAGGGCTAGACTGGTGAAGTCAACTCTCCGACCCTCTCGTGCTCATATCCAAAACCTCTAAGGCTTTCGATCGGGTCTGGCATGACAGCCTTCTTAGTAAGCTGCCAGCTTACGGTCTCCCAGGCAGCTTATGCGACTGGATATCTGACTTCCTGAGTGAGCGGTCCTTCCGAGTAGTCATCGATGGCTGCTCTTCGGATCTTATGGATATTAATGCCGGAGTTCCTCAGGGGTCTGTTCTCTCCGCTACACTCTTTTTGCTACACATCAATGATCTGCTGATACCCGGCATCCTGGGGTATGCAGATGACAGCACTGTAACGGAGAGATATATGTCCAGTCCGCGCACAAATAGTACTGAGACTAATGTACTCAGAGAGGCGATGGTAGAACGCCTAAACTCCACCCTCAAAAGTCTCCGACTGGGGTGTCGACAATTTGGTGGAGTTTAATGCTTCTAAAACCCAGGCGTGTCTGCTCTCTGCTAAACGGAGCCCTTTCACCTTGGCTCCCACTTTCCGGAATATGTCCATATCAATCACCGACCAAATTGATCTCCTAGGTCTCGACATCTCCGCTACCATAAATTTTGGAAGAGCCATTGAAGCTAAGGCCAAGATAGCCGCCAAAAAACTTGGCATCCTTAATAAGGTGAAGCGGTACTCCACGCCACAACAATTGATTACGCTATATCAAGCACAGGTCAGGTCGTGCATGGAGTACTGCTGTCACCTCTTCGATGGCTCCGCTAAGTACCAACTTGCGGCACTAGATGCTGTAGATCGTCGAGCTAGGAAACTCATTGGCAAGGACTCACCACTCTTAGCCAAACTTCAGAGCCTCGATCACCGCCGAAAAGTTGCCGGCTTATCGGTGTTTTATAGGATATATTTCGGAGAGTGTGCTCAGGAGCTCTTCGACCTTGTCCCCCCTTCACCTTTTTACCACCGCACTGCAAGACATCGGAGGGGCTTCCATCCCTATATCGTTGATATACCATCCACGCGCACGAAGCGGTTCAAGTCTTTATTTCTGATTCGCACGGCTAGGGTCTGGAACGCTCTTCCGAGATCTGTGTTTCCTAACACGTACAATTTGGGTATCTTTAAAGCAAGAGTGAATCTTCTAGGCAAACGCGTCCCACCTTAGGCCACATCATCACTTTCCTTCAGGTGTGACAGTGGTCAAGCGTGTGCCTATAACGTATAAAAAAAAAACCCCCCGAAAACTTCCAACTCTAACTGCAGAACCGATTCGATTGCCTAGCAGACTGCGTTTCTGTGGACGATCTAAACAACAGGTTCGTGGAAACTGTCCATACTGTGGGGTCTAAGTTCTTTAAGACCCATCGCAGGAAAAGAACCGAAAAGTTCTCTGACCATACTCTCAAGCTCATGGAGGAGAGACAAGAGATGAGGCTGCAGTCATCGGTAGACGCGGCTGCCTACCGGCAGATTAATAGGCAGATCACTAAGGCACAAACTCGTGACCTTCGGGTCTTTAATACCAAGTGTATTAAAGATACCATCGAGCGGAACAAAGGCTCAAAAGTGTTCGCGAGAGATCTGTCTATCGGACAGAGCCAGCTGGCGCGGCTTAAAACTGATGACGGTCGTCTCGTCTCTTCTCGACCTGAGATTTTGGGAGAGGTCGAGAAGTTCTATGGGCAGTTATATACCACGACACAAAAACCTGTTGAGGATTTGGCCAAAGATCCCAGAGCCAAACTGACCCGACACTATACCGAAGATATCCCGGACGTCAGCCTATACGAGATTAGAATGGCTCTCAAACAGCTCAAGAACAACAAGGCGCCAGGTGATGACGGAATCACTGCGAAACTCCTGAAAGCGGGTGGAAAACCGGTACTTAAGATCTTTCAGCGATTGTTCAATTCCGTCATTCACGAGGGTATAACGCCGGAAGCATGGCACAGGAGCGTGGTGGTCCTGTTCTTCAAAAAAGGGTGATAATACCTTGCTGAAGAATTATAGACCCATCTCGCTGCTGAGTCATGTTTACAAGTTGTTCTCGAGAGTCATTACGAATCGTCTCGCTCGTAGGTTTGACGACTTCCAGCCTCCCGAACAAGCCGGATTCCGAAAAGGCTTTGGTACCATAGATCACATTCATATGCTGCGGCAGGTTATACAAAAGACGGAAGAGTATAACCGGCCACTTTGCTTAGCGTTTGTGGACTATGAAAAAGCCTTTGATTCGGTGGAAACTTTGGCTGTATTGAGGTCGCTGCAGAGATGCCGGATTGACTACCGGTATATCCAAGTGTTGAAGTGCTTGTATGAAAACGCCACAATGTCAGTACGTATACAGGACCAGACTACGAGGCCAATCCACTTGCAGCCTGGAGTGCGACAGGGAGACGTTATCTCCCCGAAGCTCTTTACCGCTGCGTTGGAGGACGTCTTTAAGCTTCTGGATTGGATCGGGCTTGGCATTAACATAAACGGCGAGTACATCACTCACCTGCGATTTGCCGATGACATAGTAGTCATGGCAGAGACTCTGAGAGACCTCAATACAATGCGCAACGATCTCAGCAGGGTTTCTCAACAGGTGGGCCTGAAAATGAACATGAGCAAGACGAAAATCATGTCCAATGCTCATGCACCGCTCCACCCAGTTGTTGAGAACTCTGCACTCGAAATTGTCGACGAGTATATTTACCTGGGACACACAGTCCAGCTAGGTAGGTCCAATTTCGAGAAAGAGATCAACCGCCGAATCCAACTCGGCTGGGCAGCGTTCGGGAAGCTCCGAGATGTCTTCTCGTCCAAAATTCCTCAGTGCCTGAAGACTAAAGTCTTCGAACAGTGCGTGTTGCCAGTGATGACTTATGGATCCGAGACATGGTCGCTAACTAAGGGCCTCATAAGTAGGCTCAGGACCGCTCAGCGGGCGATGGAGAGAGCTATGCTCGGAGTGTCCCTACGGGATCGAATCAGAAATGAGGAGATCCGTAGGAGAACCAGAGTCACCGACATAGCTCAGCGTGTCGCGATACTGAAGTGGAAATGGGCGGGGCACATAGTTCGAAGAGCTGATGGTCGTTGGGGTCCAAAGGTGCTGGAGTGGCGACCCCGCACCGGGAAGCGCAGTGTTGGCAGACCCCCCACCAGGTGGACCGTACGTAATTAAAAACCAGTAGTGAATATACCAAAAAAAATGGTCTCGCGAATCATCTTCTTCCGTAAACTCTGTAGAAGGTTTGATGCTCGCAATTTATATCTATAAAGAAGTCGAAATATAGATTGTCCGATTAAATCTAAAATAAGTGAAACATACTTACACGCAAATACTGGAGATTCGATAAGCTGCACCAATTTGTCTATCTCTGTGAGGAAGTCGACGGTTATCTCGAGATCACCGCTGGGTACTGTCAAGGAAACTTGCGATCCAGAAAAATGTGCGAGAAGCTGCATTTTTATTTTTTTTATATTGAAAAAGTAACTTGAAGTGTGTGAAAAGGTATAAACTTCTTGTATTATAAGAATATTATTAAAAATTCAAATTTTTAAAAATATTAAATTGTTATACTTTTAAACGAAGTT